>JAJOOE010006532.1:0-58512 GCA_036250405.1 Solanum raphanifolium
AGGTTAGGGGTAGGGGTTGGGTGAGGTAAAAAAATCTCAAAATTTGAAACATTTTTCAAAACTAATTTTTAAATTTTTTATTATTTTTATTTTGAGGAGGGGAGGGAGGCTGGTTTGGAAGGATAAAAATATATTTGATATGGGGATGGTCAGGTACGGGGTATGGGTAGGGTAAGAAAAAAAATTAAAGAATAAAGTAGAGTTTTGAAAAATATTTTCCTTAATTATGGAATGGAAATCACTTTCCTTAAATTCATGAAAAATGAGTTGATTTGGAAAATATATTTCAAACATTTAAGCCAACCATTCCTCCATACCAAACACACCCTATATAGCCCTTTTCACCATTTCGCATATGAGCTTATGATTTGTTCAAGGTTACTCCCTCTATCCCTACTTCACATATCACTATATCCCTCTCATAATGAACACTTTAACTCTAAATCTCATTTTGGCCTCAAACTTAAGTCTAACACTTAAAATAACATTACAAAGTTTTTAAAGTTAATTAGTTTTGGAGCACTGATTAAAGCTTGATTAGTGATTAAAAAAGTGATTATTTTCCATTTCTTTCCATATTAAGTTATTTAAACCGCATTCTTTAGATTAGTTGTTTGATCCTATTTTTATATGATGTTTGATTTGACACAAAATTTAAGAAATAAATAAAGGTTTTTTGAAATTTGTGGTATGATAAAAATAGTGATTGGTGTGGTTATAATTTTTTTTTATTATGATTAAAATAACAAATTTAAAATTAATTTTTTTCCAACTTGAGAAAGTTAACACTTTTTATGAGACAAACTTAAAAAACAGATTATCTAAATTAAAATCGAGTAATTTCCAATTAATTTTTTTCATTCTTGATCTAATTTTTCTATTAGCTAGAAATTTTTAGTGGTTAAGCTCGTTCCAATACACATTAAAAATAAAGGTTGTGCCATTTGTGCCTTTGTTTGTCGTCACATTCATATGACTTCATTTCATTGTTTTTCTTTCTTTCCACACTTAGCTTTTTGCTCTTACTTTTTTCAACAATTTTATGAGTTGTGACAAGGCAGATGGTGGAGACTTGTGGTTGTCAAATGCCAATGCTTAGTAGGTAAACATAATGATTTTGTTGGAATTATGGTGACTTATGATTTTGATCATTAACAAATATAATAGCTTAGTTTATATGAGGATCAAGTCTTTTAAGTTAATATTTATATAGTGTTTGACACTTCATTCTAGCGAAAATAAGATTACGTTCGTGTAAAATATTTATTTTATAAAACTTGACTCTTGAACCTATCAGACGACTAAATTGATATAAAAATCCTGGCAAGATTATTATCTTTATTACTAGTTTATGGGTACGTGTCAGTGTATCTTGTTGGGTTTAGGATCTTTTTTCCCTTTTTATGTGGATAAATAAAAGAGCAACTTTCACATATAGCAAACACAAAATTCATATTTGTATGCTATAGCAAAGTTTGCATAATTGCGCTCCATAGCAAACATATATATGTATAATTCGCTATACATATACAAAAAAAAACAGTTATATAATTCGCTATACATATACAAAGAAGGCAGTTGTATAATTCGTTATACATATACAAAAGAAAGCAATTGTATACAAAAGATCAATTGTATAATCTGTTTATGTATAAAATGAGAAAGAGAGAAAGGCAAAAGAAAATTGGGCAGAGAAATATTTGTATTGTATCATTATAAGTGTATAGGACGAAGATATATGTATTTGCATGTGTATATACAATTTTCTCTCGCTTTATATAAACAAAAGCGCAATTTATACATTTTATTTCTGTTTGTATAAGCGAGAGAGGCGAGCGAGATTTGGGAGAGTGGTGAGCGAGATCTGGGAGAGGGGAGAGAGGGGAACGAAAATATATGCATATATACAATTTCCTCTCACTTTATACAAACACAAACACATTTTATACATTTGTGTTTGTATAAAAGCGAGAGAGGCGAGCGAGACTGCCACCAAACGAGAGTGGCAAGCGAGATTCCACCAGGGAGAGTGGCGAAAATAGCAATAGTTTGCTACAGGGTACAATTAAATCAAAGTATATTTATAGCATTTAATTTGAATTAATAGTTTGCTATTATATACAATTTTCTCTAAATAAAAGTCATATATCCATTTTAGACCATAAGCCCAATATTATGTGTCATATATAAGGCTTATTTAGGTCTTATTTTCATAAACACAAGAGAGAAAAATCAAGAGAGATCCGTTTTAGAGATTGAGAGAAAGAAAGAAAAATCTCGTTTTTGCGTCAGGAAATTTTCTGCTTAGGTTGTCCGCTTCAAACAGAGTTTGCCATTTCGTTAACCTTTGGATCGTGCTCACATTTGCACTGAGAAATCTTAGCATCTGGTTCTTGTAATTCAACGGTAGAGATCGAATTTGGAGGTCTGTAGCTTCTGATTTTGAGGCGTGAACAGTAACTCATTTTGGGTGAAATTTCTCCTTTAATTGTCTAGTTTTAGTGCAATCTTATTTTGTTGTTGCGCGTTGTTTGACACTTGTTTTGTCGCCAATTTTGCAACTCTTGGTGTTTATAGTGGAGCATATGGTCCTGTTATTTTTTACTCTTCACATCGAAGGGTTTTCCACATAAATCTTTGTGTCTTGTGTGATTGGTTTATTCTTGTCATATTATTTTAATTTGGTTGATATACTTGCTGTCCATTCTTCGTATTGCTTGATTTAGTTTGTCTTCTCTTGGTTCAAATTGAAAGAGAAAGTTTAGACTTGGGTATTATTCTACTATTATCTTGTCAGGCAATTTTGTTAGTGCCTTGTCTTTCCCAACATATCTTATGATAACGGTTACTCTCTCCGTTTCAAAGAGAATGATATAGTTTGATATGCCATAAAGTCTAAGAAATTAAAGACGATTTTTCAATTTTGTGGTCCTAAATTAAAGTTATGACAAATGTACCAAAATGCGCTTTAATCTTGTGGTTTTAAACATGCTATGTACAAAACTAAAATTAAAGTATTGACAAAAAAGAAATATGTCATTATTTTTTAAACAACTAAAAAGGAAAGAAAATCGTTCTTTTTTAAACGGAGAGAGTGTGAGTTTTGAATATATTTTTTTAACCGAGTCTAAATTTCAAGACTATTTATTTAACAAAAGAGAGTTGGTCGGATGGTAAACACCTTTGACTTTAAATCTTACAATTGTGAATTTGAGTTACCAAGAGACTAAAAAGATGAAATTCTTAAGGAGGAAAAACAAAGAGACTAATTGTTTGAAATGTAAAATAGAAAATTAAATGGTAAAAAATTTGTTAATCGATTGAAGTTAGGATATAGTGTTTTCGAAACTCAATATTGTGTGTTAAGGATTTTAATTTATTACCAACACTTCAAAGCTAAAAATTCATATAAAAAATAAATCCAAAATAAAAATCTATGTAAAAAATCATATTCCTTTTTATAGATATAGAAAAAACTGTCCAATCAATAAAGGAATTGAACTTACACCCAATTTTTTTGTTTTTAAATGGAAGTATCTTGTGCCTTCTAATCTTGTGTTCCTAATTAACTGCCGTTCAAAAATATTATTGATATTTAAGAATAATAGAACGGAAATTTTTATTGATTGTATTTAGAGGTAACTGTTATATATAATTGAGTCTGCGCTAGCACAGACCCAGTAACTATTTAAAAAATAAGTTTTTTTTAGATAAATTTTTTGCAAATAATATTTAATATTTGATTCTATGACGATAAAATTTGCATAAATAGCTTTCGGCCATAGTTTTGCACAATAAATTATGATAATTTATCATAATTTTATGTTCAAATTCTAGTGATCTGTTAAAATTTGTGATTAAATATTTAAAGAGTTGTTAAAATTTCCATAAAATTTTATGATTCTTTAGGATTTATGAGAAGCCAAGTTTCTCACACAAATTTAAATTTGTTGATATTTATTTTATTTTACAAAACTGCATATTATAAAATATTAAAAAGTTGCAGTTATCATCATTTGTGAAAAATAATACATGTATTAATTATGAGGGAATTTTTATGTCATACGTGTGTTAGTTATGAAAGATTCAATTATTAATTTTAGTTATTCCATCCTTTACAATGCATAAAATAATATATATAGTTTTTTTTCCAATTCATTTGGTAAAAAAACAAGTTGAATAAAAATGTCGCTTGATATTTTCCTCTCTTTTCTCTCATGAAAAAACCCTAACCAGTATTGATTGATATCACCGAAATGGCCAATATGGCCGCCAACCAACCTTCTTCTAGTGCTGGTCCGGCGTTACCACTATCACCTGATTTCTCTTTCCCTATACTACAAGCTCATACGTTCAAATTTGATTAATCCTAAACCTAATGATCCTACAGGTTTGCCTACCATTGGTAAGGAGAGTTTACCAATGTTAGGTCAATATGATGATATTCTTAAAGCAAATAATGGAACATATATGCACTAATAGCTCAACAAAGAACCCAATTCTGATTAAGAAGCTCTATTACAATAAAGGAATACCAAGGGTGGTTTGGACTGATGAAGAAGTGGATATAATGAATATTATTGAGTAACCGATTGGGGTGCTTCATAATGTCTTTGTGAAAGTTGAGGCATTCTTCTTTTCAGCGGACTTTAGGATACTAGACTGTGAGGTTGACTTTGAGGTTCTCATCATCTTAGGGAGACCATTCTTTGATAGTGGGTGCGCTTTGGTTGACATGGAAAGAGGGAAAATGAAGTTCCAATTGAACAATTAGGAGGTGACTTTCAATATATGCAAGTCGATGAAGCATCAAAGTGATTTTAAGTTGGTTTATGTTGTGAACTATATGGTTGAGGAAGAGCCAGAAGTGTCTATTAAGGAGAGATTTGGTGTGGAAGCGCTAACGGCTATGACCATGAACTTTGAGGGAGAGGGTATTGATGAATATGATGAGTTAGTTATTGCACTTGATGGGGTTGATTTTTCTCTTCGCCAACCAAGAAAGCTTGATCTAGATTTAAAACAATCGAGACAGTCCACCTGCAAAACCATTTGTTGACGAGCCACCAAAATTGGAGTTAAAGGCTTTCCCATCTCATTTGCGGTATGTGCTCTTGGGACAAAATAGTACTTTTCCAATTATTATTGTTGCAAACTTAAATGAAGGGCATATAGAGGTGTTGATATCGGCACTGCAAAGATACAAAAGGCTGATAGGATGGACTATTGCTCACATTATTGGTATTCCATAAGGTTTATGTTCTCATAACATTCAACTCATGCCAGATAGCAAACCAACTATTGAGCACCAAAGTAGGTTGAATCCACCAATACAAGAAGTTGTGAAGAAGGAAATTAAGTGGTTAGATACTGGGGTAGTATATCCGATTGCTGATAGTAGTTTGGTAGGTCCGGTACAATGTGTGCCAAAGAAGGAAGGAATCATTGTGGTTCCTAATGCGAAGAATGAGCTCGTTCCAATGAGGTTGGTTACTGGTTGGAGGGTTTGTATGTATTATTGCAAGTTAAATGCATGGACTGAGAAAGATAACTTTCCAATGTCGTTCATGGACCAAAATGTGAGATCGTCTTGGTTGAAAGTGTTGGTATTGTTTTCTAGATGGGTATTCGAGAAACAATCAGATCTCCATAGCTCTGAAAGACCAAGAGAATACTACTTTCACTTGTCCTTACGGGACATTCGCTTTCAAGAGAATACCATTTTATGTAATTCACCGACAACTTTTCAACATTACATGATGTCTATATTTTCTGATATGGTGGAAGACACTATCGGGGTATTTATGGATGATTTTTCTATGGTTGGTGACTCATTTGATAATTGTTTGGTTCATTTAGGTGAAGTGTTTAAACACTATGAGGAGTGCAATCTTGTGCTCAACTGGGTAAAATGCCACTTTATGGTAAAAGAAGGTATAGTTCTAAGCCATAGAATTTTACAAAAGAGTATTGTATTTGATAGGGCTAAAGTCGAGGTAATTGAAAAGTTCCCACCGCCCATCTCTGTAAAAGATGTTAGAAGTTTTCTAGGGCATGCATGATTTTATAGGAGGTTCATCAAGGA
The DNA here is from genome assembly GCA_036250405.1 of Solanum raphanifolium. Classification (NCBI taxonomy): domain Eukaryota; kingdom Viridiplantae; phylum Streptophyta; class Magnoliopsida; order Solanales; family Solanaceae; genus Solanum; species Solanum raphanifolium. The sequence continues at coordinate 6,086 of JAJOOE010006532.1, forward strand.
TTTCTCAAAAATTGCACACCCTTTGTGCAAGCTCATCTAAAAGGAGATGAAATTTGAGTTTGGTGATGCTTGTCCGAGAGCATTTGAGGGGCTGAAAAAGACGTTGGCTTCTGCACCAATCATTATTTCACTGGATTATTGACAACCGTTTGATGTTATGTGTGATGCAAGTGGGGTGGCACTTGGCGTAGTATTGGGGCAGAAGCGAGAGAAGATTTTTCATACTATATACTATGCAAGAAAAGCTTTGGATGTTACTCAAAAAAACTATATGGTTACTTCTTTCTTGATGTAGTCTTCACGTTTGAGAAGTTAAAATCCTATTATCTTGTCACAAAGTCATTATGCATACTGATCATTCTAAATTGAGGTATCTTATGGCGATAAGGATGAAAAACCGAGACTGATTAGATGGGTATTTTTTTTTCAAGTGTTCAATTTTGAAGTGAAAGATAGAAAGGGAACAGAAAACCAAGTGGCTGATCACTTGTTGAGATTAGAAGAAGAGGCAATGATGAAGTTAGCTGCTGGAGTTGGGATAAATGATATGTTCCCCGACTAATAAGTATTGGCTGCTTCCTTTGATCTTATCCCCTGCTTCACAAATTTTGCTACCTATTTGGTGAGTGATGTGGTGCCATCGGATTTTTCATCCCACCAAAGGAGAAAATTCATGTCCGATGTGAAGAAGATTTTCTAGGAAGAGCCTTATTTGTTTCGCGTTTGTGCTGACGGGATTATTCATTGTTGTGTGCTCGAGGTAGAGATGATGAGTATATTGTAAGCTTGCCATTCCTCCCGTGTTGGTGGTCATCATAGTGGTATCCAGACTGCGCATAAAATCCTACAGTGTGGGTATTATTGTCCTACTATTAACCAAGATGCTCATGATTTCGCAAAGTATTGTGATTGATGCCAGAGAGAAGGAGGTATTTTAGAAAGCAAGAACTCACAATGACTCATTTACAAGTGATTGAGTTGTTTGATGTTGGGGCCTTGATTTTATGGGTCCGTTTGTGAGCTCGAATAGAATGAAGTACATACTTGTACCAGTTGACTATATGTCTAAATGTGGGGAAGTTGTAGCGCTTTAAAACAATGAAGGGAAGAGTTTCACCACATTTTTGAAAAAGTGTATTTTCTCTACATTTGGTACACCAAGGGCGATTATTAGCGATGGAGGTTCTTATTATTGTAATAGGTTATTCAAGGTATTGCTTGAGAAGTATGGTGTTCGTCACAACGTAGAAATTCCTCATCATCCTCAGTCTAGTGGGCAAGTTGAAGTCTCAAATAGAGAGATTAAGCATATTCTTGCAAAGAGTGTCAATGCGAACATAACTGATTGGTCAAGAAAGCTTGATGATGCTCTGTTGGCCTATCACACTGCATTCAAGATTCCCATAGGTATATCCCCTTACCAATTTATTTTTGGGAAGTCTTTTCACTTGTCCATAGTGTTAGAGAACAAAAACGACATGGGCCTTAAAGCAACTGGACTTGGATTGGGATGTCACATCAAGTCAAAGATTGAATAAGTTGAATGAGCTCGATAAGTTTTGCCTAATAATGTATGAAAGTTCAGCCATGTATAAGGAGAAGATGAAGAGGTACCATGATCAAAAGATTGAAAAATGTGAGTTTGTTCCCGGTGATGTGGTGCTCTTATTCGATTCAAGGTTGCGCTTGTTTCCTGGCAAGCTCAAGTCCAAGTTTACTGGGCAACTCAAAGTGGTACACGTATTTTCACACGAAGTAGTTTAACTTGAGAATGATAAAGGAACGAGGTTCAAGGTGAATAGTCAAAGGATCAAAATCTACTTGGTACAACCGGAGGTGGTGAAACAGGTAATAGAAGAATAGGATCTTGATGAAGTCTAAGTAATCAAGGGGTCAGCGGTGTGTCGTGACATTAAATTAAGAGCTACTTGGGAGGCAACTCAAGATGTAAAATCTAGCCAATTTTAGGAATTTTTAGTGATTTTTAGGATATGTGAAGATTTTCCAGTGAGCAATTATGTTTTATTGAATCTTAGTTTTGGCTTGATTAGGGAAGCATAAGGTCCGTATCCACAAAGAGTCAAGAAAATGTAAAAAAGAAGTCCTAATATTTTTACGTTGCAGGAAAGCAAAGAAGAATCTATAAAATTCGTGGTCAGAGGGTCTATGGTTCCCATAGACAGTCCGTTGTTCGATCGACGTACCGTAAATGGCATCTGTAGATCCTAGGTATGTATTCCGAAATTCACTAAGTATAGAGGGAAACCACGATGCCCATCCATGGACCGTAGTTTTAACCACAGACCGACGATGGAGATTCGTTGGTTCAAGTCAGTTAAGTAGCCGACCCAACTTGTGACCTTAACAAATAAAACCCTTCAATTTTTAAAACATCCCCCATTTCCCTCTTCTTCCCCAACTGTTATAACCCTCCCCATACCAACTGATCCTACCCATTCCCAACCTTTAACTTCCCCAAAATTACATATATAGTTCCTTCTTTTCCTCCTTAACCATATTCTCTTCCTGTTTCTCTCATTTTCCCCCCAAATCGCTATCTTCTAAAAGTAAGGGTTGCCGTTTAAGAGTCAAGAAAATTAGGTGTCAAAGGGCTTAAAGAACACACTCACACAACTTCGTACTTCTCTGAAAGGTACTGTTTTTGAACTTGAACTATTAAATTTGTTGACTGAAATCAATAGTTGTTACTTGACCTTGGGTATGAATTGCATCTTAAAAGTAATTCTTATAGTTAAAAAGTACCCTTGGAATGATAGTATTGTGAGTGTTGTTGAGTTTTGATTGAAAAATGAGATTAATTACCTTCTAGTTGTGTTCTTGACCTAGGGTTTCAAGTCTAATTGTTGCTCATATGTTAAATTGCATGATTGAAACCCTAAGAATGATAGAATAAAATGTAAATATGTTGATATGCATGTTCTAAGAAGTGTTTTGGTAGTGTGAATAATGAAATTGAGATATTTGGTAAAATTGGAAATTTTGATCTATACCAGTGTTGATCGACGACCATGACCTATGGGCCTTGGGGAAACCTAGGGACAGTAGGTCTGGTTTCGTTAGTCAGAAGCACAACCCAGTAGCCTAAGTTGTGAATGACGGTTTGGCTTGCGGTCCGTCGTTCCATCAATAGACCGTTCTGGTGAACTGTTGTTCCAACTTCTAGGACATAAAATGAGACCTCCTGACCTACATTACGTTGAAGCTTTGACGGCCCGTAAGTACTAACCGTTGGTCCCAAAAAGACACTATTGCAAAAAACTTTTTAAGTTCCGTCATTTATTTAGCTTTTTTTTATTTCTTTGTTTTGTAGCTCGAGTAGTAACAAGTCTTCCATAGGTATTATGGCGCTAAATAAAGCTCAAAATTACCAACGGAAGTATAAATCTAAGTGTGTTGTACCTTCGGCACGACCACTTACTGATGAGTCTAGTGGGTCTGAATTTAACCTAGGCGATCCTAGAGACTCTCCCACGGCACCTAGGACCACGTGACTACAGTCCTAATAGCTTGTGCAGGTCGTGGTATCGGATGAGGAGAATTCCCCAATCATGATGATGCCACCCCCCCCCCCCCCCGGAGTCAGAGGAGGGGACCCAACCTTTGAATGCTAAAAAAGGAGTTGTAGTTTGATTCCAGCTCTGATTCAGTTGCCACATCGACTTCTGATTCTACTTGTACCGATGAGGCCCATGACTCTCCTAGTATGAGGATTGAGCAGTACACATGTCCATGGAGCCGAATAGATGGTGTGTCTGCAGGATGTACTAGATATATGAGGATGGGATATATGTTAATGAGCAGCATGAAATGGCCCGCACCATTACTGATGCGCGACGGGCACTTACAGGAAGCCTTCACATAATGCCAGAGATTTATGAGCTATACAAGTGGAACATAAGTGAGTGAATTTTAGAGACTCCGGGGCGGTACAACTCAGAGATAGCGATGGAGTCTTACGCTACCTATGCAGCCACGGTAGAGAGTACTATGCCTCCACAAGCTAAGCCATTCCATCATACCCCACTGCTGACTACGTTGGTGCGGGGCATCCCCGTGGATTTATCAGATACCACTATCTGTCATTTGTTTTCGGCTCGACACATGCTCAAACGATTAATACCTCTAAGTATGACTATAGAATGTAGGTAGTACATAATAGGATTTCTATGTGTGAAACTGAGCAACAAGAGAATTTTCTACGCTAGATGGCTCACCATATTGCTGATGATGAGGAGAACACTGAATAGGTTCATGATATGGCACAACCTATTAGGAAGGGTGACTCTAAGTTTTGCGGCCAAGTTCTGGTGGTCCATCATGCATGCCAGATTGTCTCCCAGACAAGCGGACAATGTTGTGGCTTAGGACCGCACAGTTATGCTTGCTTCGCTGATGGTGGGGAATGAGATTGACTTCTCCCAAATCCTGATAGCGGAGATATGTGAGAGGGCCTTCTAGAGGACGACCCTATTACCTTTTCTCTGTCTCATCTTCCACCTTTGTAGAGAGGTTATCGTTCCAGTGTGGGGATGTTATAGGCTGATTGCGGTGACCAAGACGGTCGATGAGGGCTTGATAAAAAATGATACAAACCCAGCGGCCCCTCGAAATTGTATAAAGGGTGACTTACCACCTTTGGGTGGTGATATTGGTGTTGATCAGGAAGATGAATAACCTATTCCTGCTACTATTACGGAGCCTGTTGTGCATGCTCCCCCTTCCACCTCATGTGGACAAGTTGCGAGCACACCACGTGCTCCTACCCCTTATGGGTTTGTCATGTTGCCACTTGCTCGAGTCCAAAAATTGGAGACATAGTTGGAAATTCTATTGCAGCATATTCGGCCCTTGATGAGGAAGTCTGTTGAAGAGTCGGAAGCACGGACAGAGAAGGAATTTGAAGTTAAGATCCAGGCGGTGCATTAGAGAATTGATGCATTTGAGCTAAGGATGCTAGAGAGGCCTCAACCTGGGCCTACTGTTGATGTTGATGCTTTTCAATCGGAGTTGGCCACACTCCAAGCTAAATGTTGATGCCTTGGCCACCCAGAAGAGGTTGTACTAGAGCTTGCACCATAGGAGGATGCCGGTGATGTGGTGCTAAATGCACTATCTGGCAAGGACACACCTTCTCTTGACCCCTCCTTCATGAGGCTGGAAAGTGCACACGTATTTCTTTGACCACTACTGATATAGATGAGGAGAGACGGGCCATTAAAAGGGAGAGGCAACAATTGAGGCAGTGCAACAACAATTTTTATGTGATTAGGAGTTGCGGCAGTAGAGATCGAGAGAATTGGCAGCGGGTGCATCTGCCTCGAGAAGCACTACTGATGGTGTTCCCATTATTACTGGGGGCGTCACTCATGATGATCCAACAGGCTCTGAGAAACCGGACCCACCCGCTTCTTGATTTTGCTTTGGCGCTTATGCGCTACAGGTTTGTGTCACTCTATGTCCTATATTTCTTTTGTACATTGATGGCATTGCACCATATTTTTGTTATGGTGGGGTGTATCGATTGTGATTGTTAGGGTGAAGTCTGAATAACCCAACTCACAATCCTTCCATAGGGTTATCTTGCCTGTGTTATTTTCCCCAAGGAACTATTTAATTTTTGTTGAAAACTGACATGTTTAAAATAGTATAAATGTAGAAGTAGACTAAAATGAAAGCATGATGACTAAAGAGCATGAAAATTGATACCCCTCAAAGTTTTGATATGTGCTATATATGTGTGCTTGTTAAGTTGAATGTGTAGGATCTTTGTATGACATGATAGGAATCGATTTGATAGATGACTTAAGCTATAACTTGAACCAGATGATTTGACGATTAATAGTGAAATAAGGTGACATGTGTGTGAGGTTGTTTATGTATTCATGCAGTACGTGCCAATCTAGAACTTACCTCGTGGGTCTTGCTAAGATGATTTAAAATTGAAATTGGGAAATGATCATAGGACATTTTTGATAATGAGTCCACTTAAGCCTAAAAATAACCAACCAAAAGAAACAAATTACTTACTTTGATCCAAATTTTTGAGCCTAACGAATACCATTTCTTTTAATACACCCAACTGACCTTCCCTAGAAAAATTGTGAAACTCTGTGTTGGCCCTGGTCCCCGGTCCCTCCTTTGACATTGTGCACCTCAACTCAGGCTAAAAGCATAAGTTGAGGGTGGCTAATTCTAAAGTGTCATGACCCAGGGGTGCCCCCTATATGTAACAAGGCATATAAAACCCCGAGAGGCCTCATACAAGCCACTTAGCATATCATAACATAAAGTAATAGAAATGAGCGGGAATTTAAAACTTTTCAATACAATCAAGATCTTTTATAAAACGAATGGAAGTCTAACATCATTGTCTCAAACCATCTAAAGAACATGAATAAAGACTTGGGTCACAACCCATACAATAGTCCAAGACATAAAAGAGAAAGAACATAAAGGAAAGTGGTGATCACATCCTCAAATACAATGAGGACTCACCAAAAACTTCACTTCTTTGATCAACAACGAAGCTAGCCACGAGTGTGAGAATCAATATCGCCGGAACCTACATTTGATAAGTATGTAGGCAAGAGTATGCGTTAGTACAATCAAGTACTAAATATGATAGCTAGCATAAACAATATAAACATAAGCATTAGTAAACATAAGACATAAGACATAAGGCATAAGCAAAATCAAGACATAATAAGCATCACAATGAAAGAGGAATACTTCCTTAAGCAACCTCACTCATCCTTAGCCAAGACATAGGTCATACGCCTCCAGTCAAGCTTACATCATGGAAGGCATATCTAGCAACACTCCAAGCAAATCAACTTCATAACATAATCAAATTAATCATACTTACTTTTAAATACATGGGGATTCGCCTCAATTCCTAGCTTATAAAGGCTAATGGGTATTCTCCTCTTGCCTTACTTACTTTTAGATTGCGGGTACTTGCCTCCACAATATCAGCATATGACACATGTACTCGCCTCCACATCATTTCATAAGGAGCGTGTGTACTCACCACCATGTCCATTTATCATAGTAGGAACGTGGGGACTCACCTCTTGTTCAATTCTAAGGAGTATGGGAATCACCTCATATCCTAGCATATGGAGGTCAAGGGTAATCGCCTTTAGCCTCATCATTCATTAAACATTTTAGTCTAGATTCATTTTAGTTGAGCAATCCTTTCAACCTAGAATCATTCATGTGATTAAACCTTTCACATTTATCCAATCATTCTTATCCATTCATTACAGAAAGTATCACTTCCATACTACAACATCAACAATCAACAATTCATAGTCTAGGCTTTACTCTCAAAGTACTACATCTCATGATAATCATCGATATATGCTTTATTGTCAAGCAATTAACATCATATTCATCATATATGCTTCAATCTCAAGCAATTCTAATCATAATTAATCAATCCTATAGGGATATATCTAACCCATAAAGTTTCCTTCTCATGGCATCAAACCCAACTATATCAATTCAACCCTAAAATCATAGGATAGAAATGGGTACATGTAATTTCATCCTAAATACATCCAATTCTATCAATTCAATCATAAACAGTCACAATCCACTCAATTGGACCAACATTCATCATAACCCACAACATTGGAAGAAAACCTAAGTAGAATTTGGGGAAATTCTTCTTCAAATTGTGGAATTCTAGGGGACTCCATGGGAGGAAGGATCCCATGGATGAATAGCCATCATACCTTAGTCACAATGCCCACAAAAGCTTGAAGATTGGGAGACTTGATCTTGACCAAGTGATGAGTCCACAAATTGGACTCATTTAAGGCTTTATTTTAATAGAAATAGTGTCCTCAAATGCTTATTTAGTCTAAATATCAGATGAAAACACTTAAGTTTAAGGTATTTGAAGTTTTAGTGGAAGCATGGACACTTAGGAGCAAAAAGGAACAAAAGGGCTGAAAAGAATGAGAAAATGAAGGCCTGAGGATCGCCGAGTCCACTTGGTGAGTCGCCGAAAGGTCTCACTTCGCCTTTTGCTCTAGTGTGCTGAGCCTAAAGGAAAGGATACAGTCGGCGGAAAAAGGGAGCAGTCGGTGCATCGCCGAGAAGTTCCGCGAAGCAGTACTATATCGCCCAATGACCCAGACCACAACGATACCAAAAGATGGTGCAAGACGGAGAGAACTACACCAAAGGGTGAATTGCCGAGTTGATCGGTGATTCCGACTAATGTCGCCGAATGATCCGCTGCAGCACAGATTTTTGAAAACTATAAATAATCGTTGAGAGGTATAGATTTTTAGTATCAGATTTTTATTAAGATATTTTTAGTGTGAAAAAATTAATATAATTTTAGTACTTTTTTTTTTTGCTCTGAGTTTGAGAGGGTTTTGAAAACTTGAAGAAGAAGAGTATTTTATCTCCAAGGATTTGGACTTGGGTCTCTTGGATTCTTCATGCTTGGCCTGTAAGAAGACTTAAATCTTCATACCCATTTGAATGCAAGCTCATTTAGGTATAAATTTCTATCTCTTGATGTGTGGCTAAAATCCCCAATTCTTGGGGTGTGATTTAGCGAATATGGGTTAAGATTGTTGTTGGGTCTTGCTTGCTGATAGGTTAGATGTATTTTAGTAGTGATTTTACCTAGTGGTTGTGGTTTAATGTAATGGGTTTGTAGTTGCAAATACAAAACCACCCATGTGTTTTCGTCTTGTTCGAGAGAGAGGTCACAAAACCAAACCGCTAGATTGATGGCCTAAGGAGTGGGTCGACATGAGGTTCAGCCCGAGAAGGTGAGCCCTAGTCTCATATCCTAACACTCAGCTCGAGAGAGTGAGTGGGGTAAGGCGTAGGCTGGTCTTCATGCAGCAAGTGGGTGTTCGAGAGGAACCCATTTGAAACGGGGTAAGTTGCTCGAGAGAGAATTTATTCCCACATATAGCTTAGCCTAGTCACTATTATTCTACAAATTTTCTATCGAAAGCATGTACCCAATAATTTAGATTAACCCATATTCCGGTCGCATCCCAATAATCCCCTATCATTCATAGGTTTCTTTGTTATTTCTACTGTTTTTGCTATACTTGTGACAAAACCCCCAAATAGATATTTGATACTTTTGTGTCCCACTTTAACTTATAATGTTTTTAATCGTTAATGTCTTTAGCTACGACTAGTTAGAACTGAATTTTATTTTTCTATTAATTCTCTAAACCACTCCCTTGGGACTCGACCTCAACCCTTGGTTGGGTTATTATCGTAGACACTTGCATCGGAAGTTGTATCGTTGATTACGCAAACATCACCTAGCTTCAATCTCCTTCTTCTTCTTCCGCCTTCTAGAGAGAGAATATTTGGGTTTTCTTTTGGAATTGAGAGAATGACTTAATTGAGTGAGTTTAGGGGTCTAAAATCCTTATATAGGTGGTCAAGGTTTAGACAAAACGACACCACATTGATTTAACTAAAACCGGAAAAGACCCATGTTCCCCTAAAATAACTGCCAGCTTTGGATCCATGGGACCCCGACAGACGGATCGTCGGCTGACCTACGGTTCATCTTGGTCAGTCGTGGTCCATGGTCAGAGAGTTCTTGCCGAACGACGGTTTGCTGTACCACCGGGAGTCGATGGATATATGGTCTGTGGGTCCCATCGTCGCCTTGACATGGGGGTTTTCCTGAGGTGCCCAACCACGGACCCACCTACGGTCCGTGGTCCCAACAACGGTCTGTGGTCCCAACCATGGTCCGTGGTTGGCCACCATTGGCAGTACCTACAGTTTTCCCAAAAGCTCCTATTTGCCTCTTTTTGAGTGGAGGAGTGTTACATTATCTTCCCCCTGGGATCATTCCTCCTCGAATGAGATTCTAAGTACGTTTATAGCCAAAAAGAGTCAAGACTAGTAGCCCATCATTTATGCAACTCATCCAAATGCACACAAACGAGGAGGAAACCTCAACTCCTAGCTCAACCTACTTAATGCACCATAATGGAGTAGGAACTACATCTAAAAACCCAATATGCATGAAATATTTCTCATGTTCAAGGAAGAACGATCATCTCCAACTCAAAAACAATGCTCTACACAATCTCATGGAGCTCATATGCAATTCACTCTCAAAAAGCAAAAACTCAAGGAGGGGATCCCCACTCCAAGGCAAGGCATACTCAATAACTGATCTCATGAAGTCTATAAGCAATTCATACTCAATACTCAACAACATGAGGAAAATACATCATAAAAGCCAATTCTTTCAAAACTTAAGTATTTTCATGAACATGCAATTTAAGGAAATCATGGAAACACATAAAACACACATGACTTTAAACATAAGCAAACCAAAAGGGACTCATTACCTCAAGCTAGAATATGAGGAAAAAGATGAGGATATCGGGACATCATATTGGCCTCGGCCTCCCAAGTAGCACCCTCAACTAGGTGGTTTCTCCATATCACCTTAACGGAAGCAACATTTTTGCTCCTCAACCTCTTAACTTGCCGGTCTAAGATCCCAACCGAAACTTCTTCATAAGAAATGTTCTCTTTCACTTTCAACCCTTCTAGGGGAATTATGGATGTCGGATCTCCAACATATTTTATCAACACAGAGACATGGAAAACCGAATGTGCCGATGTCAACTCATTTGGCAAATCAAGCTCATATGCAACCTTACTAACATGTCTCAAAATTTGATATGGGCCTAAAAAATGGGGACTAAGTTTCTCTTTCTTACCAAACCACATCACACCCTTCATGGGTGAGATTTTCAAGTAAACACAATCATGCACATCAAATTCAAGGGCTCTCATTCTAACATCCTTATAAGACTTTTGTTGACTTTGGGCCATTCTCAACCTCTCTCTAATGAGTCGAACCTTCTCAATAGCCTCATGAACTAACTCGGATCCTATCAAAGCAACCTCACCTACCTCAAACCATCCTATAGATCTACACCTCCTACCATAAATAGCCTCAAACGGAGCCATACCAATACTTGAATGGTAGCTATTATTATAGGCAAATTCAATCAAGGGAAAATGGTCACCCTAATTTCCCTTAAAATTTATAACGCAAGCCCTCAACATATCTTCAAATGTTTGGATTTTTCTTTCCGCTTTCCCATCGGTTTGGGGGTTAAATGTTGTGCTAATCTTAACTTTCGTGCCAAGACCCTTTTGGAAAGACTTCCAAAACTGTGAAATAAATTGAGTACCTCTACCAGAGATAATGGACAAGGGCACTCCATGCAACCTTACCATCTCTCTCAAATACAACTTAGCATAATCTTTTGCCGTATAGGAAACCTTGACGGGAATAAAATGGGTCGACGTCATTCGGTCTACTATAACCCAAATCGAATCACATTAATGTCGAGTCTGTGGCAACCCTACTATGAACTATATATTCAAATCTTCCCACTTCCAAGTAGGAATATGTGATGCTTATCGTGACCAATGACACTGACCTACAGTATGAGTATCTACGATCATCGATAATATAGTAACCCAACCAAGGGTTGGGGTCGTATTCCAAAGGAGCAGTTTTGAGAATTAATAACCAATTAGAATTTCATTCAAGTTAGTCGTAGTTAAAGACATTTGCGATAAAAGACATTGTAAATTTAAGGGGGTGACACAAAAGTGTCAAATATCAAAAGGGGGTTTTGTAACAAGCATTAAAACAACAAAATAAACAAGAAAATCAAGTATGGGGAAAGGTTCTTGGGATGTGACCGCAATACAAGTTGAGATAAATTGTTGGGTACATGCTTTCGATAGGAAATTTGCAAAATAATAGTGACTAGGCTAAGCTTTAAATGGAAATAAGTTCCCTCTCGGGTAACTTACCCAGTTTCAAATGTGTTCCTCTCGGACACCCATTTACTGCATGAAGACCAGCCTACGCCTTACCCTACTCACTCTCTCGAGCTGAGTGTTAGGATATGAGACTAGGGCTCACCCTCTCGGGCTGAACCTTATGTCGACCCACTCCTTAGGCCATTAGTCTAGTGGTTTTGGTTTCGCGACTTCCCTCTCGGGCAAGACGAAAACACATGGGTGACTTTGTATTTGCAACTACAAACCCTTTAGATTAAACCACAACCACTAGGTGAAATCACCATTAAAATGCATCTAACCTATCAGCAAGCAAGACCCAACAAGAATATCAACCCCGATTTGCTAAATCACACCCCAAGAATGGGGGTTTTTCGCCACACATCAAGAAATAAGAAATTATACCTAACATGATAATGAAATCAACTTGGTATAAGAAATTAAACCTTGAATTATGCAAAGGAAGATGAATATAGAAGACCCACTTCCAACTAGGGGAAGAAGAACTCCTTTCTTCAAGACTCCACAAAACCCTCTCCAAACTTCAGAGAAAAATATCAGCTAAAGCATGTTCTAAAGTGAAAATAATAATAATAATTGTTCCACACACGAATCTCCTTAAGACTACAATTCTAAATAGTACTTATATTTTTCACAGATTGTGCTGTGGAGGATTGTTCGGCGACATTAGTCGAGATCACCGATGAGCTCGGAGATCCACCCTTTGGTCAGCTCATCGCCTTCAATGTCTTGCCTTTAGCATCCTCGCATTCTGGATCATTGGGCGGTATAGCATTGCTTCGCGAAAATTATTGGCGACTCGCCGACTGCTTCTTTCCTCGCCTTTTGATCCACTTCCTTTGAGGCTTCACGTACTGGAACGAAGGGCGGTTCATGTCGTTTTGGTGACTCGCCAAGTTAAACTCGGCGATCCGCATGATTCCATTTCTTGTTCTTTTCAACCCTATTTGCTCCGTTTTTCGTCCAAGTGTCCATGTTTCCACTAAAACTTCAAATACCTGAAACTTCAGCATTTTAATGAGGTATTGAGATAAAACAAGTATTCAAGGACACTATTTCCATTAAAATAAAGCCCTAAATGAGTCCAATTTGTGGACTCATCAACACCCCCAACTTAAACTTTTGCTTGTCCTCAAGCAAACTCAAGTTCAGCCGTTCAAAAAGGTGCCTCAAACAGTGCTACACAAGACTAAATCATGAATTCACACAATAAGACTCAATTTACTTATGCAAGGATCAATTGCGTACTCAAAGATTCAAATTGTGATGCACCATCACCAAAGATTCTCATGCTCGCAATACTTGCTAATTGTGCAAGTTCAAGCTTAACAGAAGTATTTTAATGCCCTCACGTAAAGAATGATTCCATATTTACACACAGATATGAGTCAATTTAAGATCAGGAATCAGATACAACGCTCACACTCAAAAAGAGGAACACAATGCATGTTTTCACCCATAGGTTTGCCCTTATTTTCCAATTGACTTTCGATCCACCTTACTCAAGATCAAAAAGGTCTTTCTAAGGCTTGTAATAGGGCTGAGTGCAAATGTATGGTCATTTAGGCTCAGTGACTTTCATCCTCGTGCGATGTGATGTTCTCAAAATATCCTCTTCCCTTCATTTCTCAATTATTCTTCCAGTGCTCATAAGTCATCCTATTATTTGTTCTCCATGTATTGCTTGGAAACCCAGTTTCTTTTGCACTTTTATTCCACAACTTTCTTTTTCTTTCTTTTTCTTTTTTTTTCTTTTTCTCTTTTTTTATAAGGAGGGTTTCCATTTTGTTTTGCAATACAATAGGTTCAGGAGGCTTTCTTGCACTTCTTGACCTTTCCTTTTCCTTTTCACCACACCCCCAACTTAGACTTTTGGCCTAAGTTAGCTATTCACTAAACCACAATTCAAGAGGATTATAGGTAGCAGATCAAATAAGGTCTAGGGTTTATCAAGGTTCTTCCAAATAAAGGTAAGGCTCAAAGAGTGTTCAAGAGAGTTTCACACGCTCACATGTAGGCCACAGAAAGAGGTATATGTCAAATTGGCTCACACTCTTTAAAATTGCCTAAGATCATCTCAAGAGTAAACCTTTCTAAATCAATCAGACTAACAGGGCAAATTCTAGGTTTATTCATGCAAGGTTCAAAATAAGCTAATCACACAAGGCATCGATACTTCAGTCAAACAAGACTAGACACGTTTGCTAGCGTGCAACGGTCCTTACAAGAAAATCAATTCGATAAATGGCTAGTCACAACGAGATGCAAAGAGTGCACATATTGTCTATGTAACTTCATTTGGCCTCGTCGTAGCCATGCATTCATGTTTGTTCAATTGAGAGCACTATTCAAATCATCGGTATTGATCAAAACCGAGACTTAAATTTTTGCAAAAGAATAACCACTTTCAACACAAGAGGTGGCGAAATTCTTTTCGAAGGATCAAAATTATTTTTGCAATTAAAACAATAGGAGCCATAAGATCAAACAACCACAGAAAAGCAGTATTTAAAACACAAATTAAAATAGATAGCCCACATATCCAAATAACACACAAAGGTGGGCCTCACCCCACCACAAATAAAAGCATATGTCCTCAAATGCATGTAGGAGTATCCAAAAGTTTAGACAAGTAAAGATAGAGAGAGGTGAAGGGGAATCCTGTCTACACGCTTGCTTCATATGTCGGAGCATTGTTGCCTGCTGGATTAGCTTGAAACTCGACAATGGCCCCTGGGTTGTCATTCTGGGTTTCATTATGTTCCTTTGTTCTAGCTTCTGCAGCGATGTTAGCTTCAATCATTCTATCCACGTCATGGGCCGCCAAGAAGGAATTCGCAGTTGTGTATAAGTCGCGCCTCCATGAAGGAATGGCGGGATCAATGGGAATTCTCCTACTGGCACTTGCTTTCTTACTCTCCCTTCTTCTTTGGTCAGTTCTGCTATCTTTTCGTCTCTTTTGAAATCCCGTGCTCTTACATGTCGGGGTGGCATGTCTCTTCCTGCAACTTTTGGTCTTCCCATTTCTGCAAAGGCTTTGGGGAAAAGTTAGAAAGTATTTAAAAAGAGCAGGAACTAAAGGTGCAGGCAAGAAGGGCGAATTAAATGGCCTCTCGGTAAGTCACCGAAAATATTCGACGATAGTAGGTTTCTCGCCGAATTTTTTTTTTTTACAGATTAAATAACCCAAATTTGCTTTAATGAAAGGCGACAAGGGCAGTTAGGTGAATAGCCAAGTGATTGGCGAGCTAAGCCCGGCTCGCCAACTGACTCAACACGCTATGTTCTATGCGATTTCCAAGCTCAACCCCGCAACCATGGTCAAAGAAACTCAAGCCCCTATAGCACAAACTCAAAATAAAACCCATAATAGTATCACACCCCCGCAGTAAATTAATTCAAATTAGAGCACAGTTGATTTGGATTCTACCAATTACGCAAAGATGTTAATCAATGATGTATGAAATGCCCTCAATGCGGAGATTTAGCCAAGACTTGCTAATATCAACACTATGCAAATGAGTACAATTTTACTAAATTAAAAACGGGATTTGAATCACCAACCTTTAGTGCCGAATCAGATGCTAATGAAGTGCTAGATAGCAATGAGATCCAAATCCGCACACAATTTGACACTTACAATAATTTAGACTTGCAAGAAATATAAAACTAAAGTGCAGGTGTGAGTTTGGTAGGATGAAAAGATGAGAGAAAATGAATGAACCAGAATATTTAAACCTATGGCCTGCAGAAACCGTCCAGTTTCTGCCCATTCAGCGATGTACATTGGGTACACTCATTCACTCGGTGAAGCGCCAAATGTCTAGTCTCTTTGCCAAATGTAACAGGACTAGCATCTCATGTGAGGATCTCAATGACGATCTATATTGCAATCACTAACATGGTTGGCGATTCGCCATTAGTTTTCTACTGAACGCCAAGTTTTACAGAATCCCAGTTGACATTGCCTTGAGTCACCCGGTGGAAAGAGTCGTGCTAGGAAAGCCCCCTTGCTGTCTAGAATTTAGGTGAGATGAGATGTGACCCATTTGGGTCTCCAACTGCTTGATTGAAACAGAATGGGAGGTAACGATCTGGTTGAGGGTGGAAACATCCTCTTTCATGCCTTTCAGCAGTTTGTCTGACCCTTCAACTCTATTGAGGATGCGCGAAAGCATATCCTCAGACCTACTACCTTCCGAGTCCTTTGGCTTTTGGCGTTCGTGGGGAGGCACATGTCTGTCTTTCTCCCCATCTTTCCAATTAGGATCTCGGTCTCTCCATTCTCGATCCTTCCATCCTTCATCTCTAGCCCAACCTTGATTTCCACCCTGCCTTGGGCAATTTGATCGATAACCACCACCTTGGTTGGCTAGGAAGTTTACCTCTTCATTATACAAGGCTTCGAAGCTTGCCTCCTCAGGATTGCACACCCGATCCCCACAACATTGACACCACGGTACCAGGCCCCATGACATTTTTGGATAGAATATCAAGCTGCGTCATGATCTTGGCCATATTTTGATCTCTCTCATTGTCTTTTTCAACCTGCTCCTTAGATAGCTGAAATGTGACCGGTGAGACTTGATCTTCGCGGGTGTACCACGCCCTGTTGATGGTTGTCATACCATTAAGGAGTTGAGTTGCCACTGCGTATGGTTTCTGCATTAATCTTTCGGGTGAGAGTTGGTCAGCTACACCCTTGTTTACCGAGTCTAGACTCTGGTAGAAGTATTGAAGGAGCACATTATCAGGAAGACCATGTGTTGGGCATTGTTGCACCAATTTTTTAAATCTGAGCCAGGTTTCGTGCAGAAGTTCGCCATTCAGATGCTTGAAGCTTTGCATGCTATCTCAGATAGTCATCATATTTGAAGGAGGGAAAAATCGCACATTGAATGCATTTACCAACTCTTCACACGAAGTGATTGAGTTACGTGGCAACTCGGCTAACCACTTGCACGCTTCACCCATCAATGAGAAAGGAAATAACCTCAATCGAACTGATTCCTGAGAATTTTTTTTGAATGAGAATGGTCCACACACATCTACGAAGTTTTGAAGATGCTCGTGTGGGTCCTTATGAGCTAATCCGCTGAAAAGCCCCTTTAGTTGCAGAAGTTGCAACATGGTGCTTGTTATGTGGAATAATGTATTTCCTTCTGCTGGGGGTAGACGAATAGCTCCAATACCTCCCATGAGATACATATCATTGAGATTGGGTTCTTGGACGTCATGGAGATTTCCAATGTCATCCTGATGGCCCACCTGGCTCCCGTTACTATAGTTGACACTCATGCTTTCTTCAATGTTTCTACAATCAATAAAACACAACTAAAAGTTAAGTTAGTAAACTACAACTAACAAGAGCAACAATTCTATTTGACTACAAATTCGCAAATAACACCAATCCCCGGCAGCAGCGCCATTTTGATGCTTATAGTGACCAATGACACTGACCTACTGTATGAGTGTCTACGATCGTCGATAATATAGTAACCCAACCAAGGGTTGGGGTCGTGTCCCAAGGGAGCGGTTTTGAGAATTAATAACCAATTAGAATTTCATTCAAGTTAGTCGTAGTTAAAGACATTGTAAATTAAAGGGGGTGACACAAAAGTGTCAAATATCAAAAGGGGGTTTTGTAACAAATATTAAAACAGCAAAATAAACAAGAAAATCAAGTATGGGGAAAGGTTCTTAGGCCATTAGGAAGGTTTGAATCAGAAATTTAATACTTGAAAACAATTCTCAAGGCTTTGGGAACTCATTGGTGAAAACCATTTAGGAAAGGACTCAAAAATCAGTTCAAATTCTCCATTTTAGTTAAGAACTTGAGTTCTTGAAAACCTGGTCATTTACCAATCAAAATCCCAATTTTTAATGTCAAAAACCATAAATAATCAAAGGTAAATAAAGTTTTAAGTTCATAAAAGCTTACCCAAATGATTTAGCACAAGAACACTTTTCACAAATCGCCTCCAAGGATTCCCCATGCTCAAAATTGGAAAATGTGGCTTAAACCCTGAAATTTGCGGGTCAAAATCCCCTCTGATGTCGATTTTGTGAACCACGTTCCACTTAAGCGAATCCCGCAAAAACTAGGGGTCTCGTTTTTGTGAACTAGGTTCTGTTTAAGTGGCCATCCCTAAAGCGAACCCTGCCCAAAAGTCTAGCCTCGCTTTTGCGAACTAGGTTTGCTTAAGAAACCATCGCTAAAGTGAGCCATAATTCGCCTAAACGAAGACTGCAGTACTAGAAACATTAGTCAACAATCAAAACATCGAAAGGACCTCAAGATTCGTTCGGAACCTCGTGCACACAAACAACATATGCAAATCAATTATACTCGACGTTTCAGACTTAATGGAACCGTCAAAAACAAATTTGAGGTCTTCTTGACCCTACATCCGTGAAAACCACAAGAAACTAACTCAACGTCTAAAAAGGCTAAAACAAGCTCGGGGACCTCTAAAAAATCAACCAAGATCTCACCTAGGCCTAAAATCATCCCCCGAATCCAAAAAAACTCTCAAAAATTTGATCCAAGCATCTGAACCCCGAATGTTGACTGAGTCAACCCAAAAGATAAAATTCCACAAGTTCACAACTTAGTACCTCAAATCCTCAAAAAGACACCGAATCTGAAACCAACAACTCTCACTGATCAAATTTCACATTTCAAGACTGATGGAATCAACGGAATTCCATTCTGATACTCGAAACTCCAATAGACACCGAACATCACTTTCCTAACAACTTAGCCTTTCAAACTCAAAATTTACCAAACTCTCAAATTTTGAACTCAAAGTTCGAAACTAACTTTCAAAACTCAATCATAGATGACTGTGGGCCAATATCGAGAGGGCAAACTGGTAAATTTCACGGAAAAACAAAAATTGACCAATCGGGTCATTACACATATCTGATACATCCATCCCATTAAGTAATATATCATTTTGTAATATATCGGACAATCAAATAATGTATCCGAGAGTAATAAAAAATCTAGAATTTTTTTTAATTGAGAAAACTTTCGGAATATGATGTAATTAGCCCCAAATGTTAAATATTTTGTGTAGGCATTATTGTTAGAAATGTTTGGACACCTTTTCTTTACCTGTAAATTAAGATATTTAAATAATTGGAGAAAAAGAATTATGTGTTTAATATATCATGTTGAGAAACATTTAAAAAAGGAGTTAGTGATTATGTGGTAGAAGAGAAGTGTTTGATTGTATGATTCCATTATAAGACACTCAACAGTGGAGATGATAGAGAGTTAAGATGTGGAGACGTGCTTAGATACCATTGTTTGGCGCCTATATATAGCAAGCACCACAAGATAGGGAATTAAAGAAACAAAAGAAAGCTATTGAGTGGAGTATATATACTTATATACAAAAAAGAAAAGAAGCATCATGTCATGGTTATTGAAGTTTGTGAAGGAAGGTAAATCATATTTGGCAGTGACATTGTTGCAATTTGGATATGCAGAATCAGCCATTATTGCAAAGTCTGCTCTAAATCATGGCATGAGCCATTTCACCTTTGCCGTCTACAGAAATGTCTTTGCCACTATTGTCTTTGCTCCTTTTGCCTTGCTCTTTGAAAGGTCAATTCTCAACTCACTTTTTAATCTGTACGTTTTGATGATTTGACATGACGTTTAAGAAAACAAAGAAATTTTTTGAATCTTGTGATTTTAAATTAAAGTTATATCAAATGTACGAAAATACTCTTTGAACTTGTGGTTTTAAACATATCATCTGAAAAGTTGGATTTAAAGTATTGCCAAAAGAGGAAAGGGTCATTCTTTTTAAAACACAACAAAAAGGAAAATATGTTATTCTTTTTTAAATGGATGGAGTAACATTTTGATATAACCTTTAATTTATTTAAGACTATAAATTTTAAAAGTATTCTTTACTTTTCAAAACAAAATCACACAAACAGAAGCATACTCATGCATTGCAACTTTTTTTTACTTAAATGAGGTTACTGTCATTGATTGTGTAATTAAAGCTTTTTTAATGTTTTTTTGTGGTTATTTTATTGCACAGGAAAATAAGGCCAAAAATGAGTATATCCATTTTGTTGAAGATTATGTTGCTGGGCTTAGTGGAGTAAACATCTCTGACAATACTCTACTTTTTTATTTTCCCTTCAACTTATAACCAAATTTCACTGAAAACAAAAACTGACTTTTTTTGCAGTCCTGTCATCGCCCAGAACTTGTATTACACAGGATTGAGATACACTACTGCAACTTTTGCAGCAGCAATGTGTAATTTGCTTCCAGCTCTCACCTTTTTGTTGGCTTGGATATTAAGGTATTTAATTAACCATCTTTTTTCCAACTTAATCATGCACATGCACGTTCATTTCATAAAGTGGACAAATATTATTAGACATTTCAAAATAGTATAGTGAATAACTATTGTTGGACGGACGAAGTAGAAGAAAAAGAATTGGAAACTCTTTAATTTTGCTTATTTATTTGTTTCTAACATGTTTATCTTTATTTAATTCTTTTTTAGTTTGTTTTAATTTATCTGAGTTATATTTTGATCTGACGCGAAGTTAAAAGAAAAAATTAAAGACTTTTCAAAATTGTAATCTAAAATATATAAATCATAGATATTTGTGATTTTAAATCATTTCATTAAGAGTAAAATTGATATTTTAAAATTAAATTGTTAGTAAATATAAAAATATATCATTCACCAAAAAAAAAATCATATAAATTGAGACATTGAATTGAACCTGTAGGCTTGAGAGGGTGAATATTATGAGATTATCAAGTCAGGCAAAAATAATAGGAACAACAGTGGCATTTGGTGGTGCTATGATTATGACACTGATTGGTGGACCTACAATTGGATTGCCCTGGACCCAGAGTTGTCTTAACCCCTAGGCCACTAAAGCTATTGCTTGGGGTCCCATATTTTTGGGGGCTTCATTTTTAAAAAAATAATTACTTATATATGTTATTATTTTTTAAAAAAAATTATATGTACCATGAGTGCTATGATTTCTATTAAGAAAATTGCATTTGAGATGAGTATAAACCTGAATTTCGTAAGAAACAATTTGATGAAAATATAGATAATGAAATCACAAAGTCCTATGAAGAATCTTTTAGATTTGATTACTTTACATATGTAGAGTAGATCAACCAATTTCACTTCAAAATAGATTTGAATCAATTGAAGCATATAAAAATATTTTTGATTTCTTATTTAGTGGTAAAATATTGAGATCACTAGATAATGAGAATTTTTTTAAAATATTGTCTTAACCTTAACTTTCTTCAACACATAATAGTTATTCTGATATTGATGGTTTAGATTTATTTTTTGAATTAAAAGTGTTAAGAGAAATAATATAAGTAGAAGATAATGATCCAATTAAAATACTCAATCAAATAAAAAGACTTGATTCTTTTCCAAATAGACTTATTGCTTATAGGATAATGTTAAGAGTTCATTTAACCATTGCCTCAGCCGAAATTTTATTTTTCGAAATTAAAATTGATTAAAATTTTCTCTAAGATCAATAGTGTCTCAAGAGATATTGAATGAATTAGCTATATTATCATTTGAAAAGGAATCATTAATACAAATTGATTATAAAACACTACTTAAAAACTTCACTTCTAAAATAGCTAGAAAAGTTTATTTTAAATAAAAGTATATATGATGAAAAAAATATAATATTAGGACCATATCTTAAGTTTCGCTTTAGGCCCCCAATACTGTTGAGTCGGCACTGCCTGGACCAGACATCACCTCAATTTTATTCCATCTTCTCCTACTGATTTACAACCTATTAAGGGTGCTCTTTTTATAGCAGCAGGTTGTATCTGTTGGGCTTGCTTTTACAATCTTCAGGTACTATCCAATACTATATTCTTCTCATTAAATTACTCTTTCCGTCTTATTTTATATGATATTTTTTGAATTTTGAGATTTAAATGATGATTAGTCTATTTTTTATTGTAAGTTTTTCATAAATCTGTTAAACATTTTGAATTAACAATTATTGTGACTTATATTACTTTTTACGTAGTTTACAAAGATATAAATTTCATTTAAAAAAATATTGAAGATTTCATGCGCAAAATTTCCGTCAAACTTAAATTGTTTGACTCTCGAAAAACAAAAAAGTTGAAGGAAAATATTTTATTTATAAACTCAAAAGTTCTATATGTTTCTGTATATTTTCTGTCTATTGAAAATAACTAGTAACATCCCTATCTATAAAGGTAAAAACCAAATTTAACTAGAACTAGAAACCACTATAACTAACCAATCCATAAATAATATTATTTATCTTCATATAGTAATATAGTTATTTTTCTTATTTTATATGTGTAATAAACAGGCAATTACGTTGAAGACATACCCTGCGACATTATCACTCACTTGTCTAATATGTTGGGCTGGAGCGTTGCGAGGCACTGTTCTGACCCTTGTGGTTGAAAGGGGCACGTTTATACTGTAAGCTTTCACTTTCGCTGGGATTAAGAGTTTGGGGTTTTAAATTTTTAGATAGAAAAGAAAAATATTGCAAAACATACCGCAACTCTAGCATGGAAAGCATTTTCATGGCTCCTTCCTCACCACTGAGCCATCAATAAGTTTTGTGAGGGCTTCACTAGTTAATATACATATGTATTTATTTAATTTTCTAATACAACTACAGGATCTATAAAAAAGTTACTGAGTTCGTCCAAACCCCTATACACCCCACTTAGTTCCGCCCTTTTCAAGTATTGACATTTAGTTGGAGAGAATAAATTAGTTTATGGATGCAGGGAATGGTCACTTCTGGAGTTGGCTATTATGTCTCTGGATTGATAATGAAGGAAAAAGGACCTGTTTTTGTTCCTGCATTTAATCCTCTAAATATGGTTATAGTCGCAATTTTGGGTTCATTCATTTTATCTGAGGAGCTAAACTTGGGAAGGTATATTCCATACTCTCTTTCTCCTAGTTTATACGACTTACTTTCCCAGAATGCACATATCTTTATTAAATTTCGTGTCGAGTCAAACTAACTCTTATAATACGTGGTTGAGTGCAAAATAGGATATCTAATCTTGTGCCCGTTTAATGTAGAGTTTTGGGAGGGGCAATCATTGTAATTGGACTATATTTAGTAATATGGGGCAAGCAGTGGCGGAGCCACCTTACAATTAGGGTATGAACCTCCTTTGGCGGAAAATTATATGACTTATACATGCTTAAAATAATTTTTAGGTATATATAGTAGATGTCGAACCCCCTTTGGCTACTTCGTGTGTCTATTTTTTCATATTTTGAAACCTCTTATTGAAAATCCTGACTCTGCCACTGGGGGCAAGAGCAAGGACCAACAATCATCAAAATCATTGAGTAGTGAAGTGGCTGTTCAATCTAAATTTGTTGATCAAAAAGAAATATCAAAGTCTTCAAATCAGGAAAAAGTTGGAGATGAAGCTGTTTAAGAAGAAATAGCTAGGATTAAATTTAGAAGGATATGTAAAAATAATAACACATAATTATTGGGTTCTGGATGTTACTTTTGCATTTCTTTATCAGAGAAATTGAAAAAGTAAGTGTGTGTATCATCTGTCAATTTATTCTGCTGATGAAATAGACCTCCAATATTTAATTTAAATACATATAAGGTGCTAAACTAATTAACCACTCAAAAAAAAAAAAGATAGAAAAAGAAAAAGAAAATATTTATGAGACATTGTTTTCAAATTTTCTCTTGGTCGGCTGGTCAAATCTTGTAGAAAAATATTTTCTTTTGAAACATAAAATTTCTTTAAAATGGTAAAAATGAGTTTATGTGGAAAAAAAGGTGCCATAAATGGTATTTCATCTTGATTGTTATCCTCAGTAACATCCAAACACATCTTATCTTTACCTCACCCCTACAGGTTCATAATCCACACCTCACAGCCTACGGCCACACCCACACCCACCAATTCCATAATGTTTTTGTACATTATATACAAATACTTTTAAAATAATATTATTTATATATTTACAGAACACAAGAACATAATTAAGTAATTAATCCATTTAGGTTTCTGAAAAAAAATCTCTGAGAAAATATTTTCCTTCCTACAAACACACCCGAAGAAATAAAACTGTTGGAGTATACTATTAGCCATGAGGGTAAGTTATAGTATTACATTTTAATCCCTAGTAAACACTTTTTATTTTATTTTACTTTGTATAATAAAGTTTATATATGAATAGATCATTGTGTTAATATGTTTGACTTTTACATATATCGTAGACCATTTTGTATATGGAGTGTTAATTAACTCATGCAAAGTTACAAATAAATGTTCACAATAAATAACTATAGCATAAGATTAAATATAATTTGATATTAATTATGAGAATGGTAATATTTCAATTTCTTACGCTAGTACGTTTCTTATGTACTGAACAGATCAAGTAGAGATGTTCGTTTATATTATGAATATTAATAAATAATTTCTCTAGTCAATTACATGTATTTGTACTTTTAATTTTGATATAATTATTATAGTCTATGTAGTTTGATTTATTATTTTAATCTATTAAAATGTGAAACTATATTATGATTCAATATATTCTTAATAGATTTGATGATGACAAATAACTAGGGGTGTGTATCGGTCCTTCAGTTCAGTTTTATCTATTATCGATTCGTTTTATCGATTTTTGGTTTTCAAGTATGATAAACCAATAGCCAATCCGATTAGATATTTTTTATCGATTTATCGGTTTTGATCCTTAACGGTTTGATTTTCGGTTTAACTAATAAGAAATTTCTTATGATATATTTGTATGACTCCTCCAACAATTCGATGTGACAAGAAGAATATGGTTCTTACTTTAGGTTTTGATATTTTTTATAATGTGAAGTTGTGAACTCAAAGTTATTGGAAAATGCAAACTGAAGGCTAAAGGACAAAGGCAGTAACTAGTAAGGTATTGATATTAATATTTACTATTTTTGTACCGGTAAAGTAGTAAATTACTATAATCTTAATGGGTTATTGGTTTCCTAAATAATCCAATATTAGAAAACCAAAACTGAACAAATAACCCGATAATTTTTTTAATAAATCCATTAATAAATTGTTTACCTAATAACCCAATAGCAATAAACCAATAACACTTTTTTTCGGTTCGATTTATCGATCAGTTCGATTTTGGCACACCCGTACAAATCACATTAGTGAAATAATAATTAGTGATCATACCATGAAATAGATATATGTAGGTGATTAAATTAACAGTTTTTGGCCAAAGGGAGCTTCGTAACAAAAAATCTATTTGAAAATTTTATTTCGAGGAAGTATTTCAAGTGATCTCGTATGTGGTTTGACTTTGGATGACCATATTTCCCAATAAATAAAGATTTAGAGGGTTTATAACCTATAAAATGAAAGGTCTATGAATCTAGTTTTCCACGCATTAAAGAATTTATCAATACGACTTCAAAATAGAGAGATATTCACATTTTTGTACACACTGCGCAAGCATCCAGGTCAAGTGGGCCCAAGTCGGTGGAATAAATTGATATCGATATATTTCATATTCAAAAGTCATTTTCTCTCAAAACCAACTTAGTGTTTGATTATTGGAACTTAAGTGTTTCACAAAAATTATTCTATACATTGAACTCATCTCTTAACATAGATTTCTTTGTGTTTCATGTGGTTCTTCTCTTTCGTGGTTTGCATAGTTGGTTTTCCAGTGAATTAGTGGTAAGGGGCAGAAGCAATAAGTTACTTTCACAAGGTAAAAGTTATTACACCTCTCCCCATCGTTAATTTTGAGTTATACATTATCATCAAAAGACGGTTATCAACTTTGGAGATTCTTCCGTTTTGCTTGCTTGTGGACTATTTTAGTGTTATGACCCGAAACCCCGATTCATGATGACACCTACCATAACTCACCAGTAGGTAAGACAATCCATATTGTGGAACGACAAGTAACAGACATATTGGGTAGAAACAACAATCAACAAGAAATAACTTAAACAATTTAATGAAAATAGCGGAAAATAAGAACAACATAAGATAAATACACTCAGAAAGAGAAATACAATCCCAAATCTGGTAGTCACAAGTACATAGCTATTAAAATAGTACAAGTACCAAAAGTGAACCAAAAATACAGACTTGTTTCAAATACAAAAGACTAGTCAACAACCTATAAACAGAAAGAGACAGGCTAATCTAGGATTTCATAAGCTCACCCTTAGTCTCTACAACAGGCTTGAATTCAATGCTGGTGACAGGTGCTCGGACCTGCATTACGAAAATAAATACAGAGTATAGTATGAGTACTAAAACATCAGGTGTCCAGTAGGAATCATAGGCCGACTGAGCTTGGAAAGTAAAAACAATAGTGAAAAGTGAGAAATGATACCAACTAGAGGTCAAATGAGTGGACCTATAATGACAGACTAACATGAATGCACACGAGTCAAGGAAAGAACGAATAGTAAAGCAAACATTTAATTATAACCTAACTGGACCCCATAAGCACATAAGGTACACTCGTGCACAATTGAAAGTAATTAATCCAAAGGGACCCCTAGAAGCCTGATGGATACACATAATAACTATGGAAACTACTAGCTAAGTTTAAGAGTTTTCCATAAATGCCACAACCATCCACAGTCTCAAACCGTGGTAAGGCACCGAAAAAACCCAATAGAGTCACCAAGTCAGGACTCGGACCTGATTGATAGAAGTGTGTCCGAATTCGAACCGAGGCTAAAAGAGATATGTCAAGGCCTAAAATTGTGACTAAGGATGTACGCCAGTGCCTCGACCCCAACTAATAAAAGGTATGCCATGGCCTTGAACCGTGGCTAAAGTCTCTAAATGCTCCAAAATCACTCGATCTTCCTCAAATCGGTCCATGCCGTAGAGATAAATAATCTTCAAAGTCACCAACTACCCACTCTAGCTCCAAATCCAAGACTCGACCCCAAACAACTAAATAAGGCACAAAATCACTGACGAACGCGTCTGCTCCAAAAAATAAGGGAAATTATGGATAAGATGTCATATGAACCTAGTTTTCACTTAGCTAAGAATCATATTATCAGACCCGAGTCTGTTTTCTCAGACTTTAGGAAGTTGAGTCATATGAAGTGGCATTGGAGAATTTTTAAGGCTTATCAGATCCAAAGAACAAGCCTAAGAAAATCACTAGCCTACACCTAGGCTAAGCCCAATAACTACAACTAGTAACAACCTAGTCAACCACTAACATAGTACAGGGAATGATGCAATCACGATAACAAGGTAGCGATGCTCAATTTATGCAAAACTACCTGAAAAATGAGGTTAAGACATGAATTCTAGAAACTAAACATGAATCACCTACAAATCCACCCCAATTCAAGCTAATCAATAGGAATTTACATTCACAAGCTCAATTTAAAGAGTGATAAGTCATATCCTACTTCAATGCAGGTCGTGATAACGCTCAATTTACCCTAAAAACAAGTTTGAAGAGTAAGCGGTTGTCATCAATAAAAGTACTCAACTAAGAGTCGGGGTTGAATCCCACATAGAATAATTTATTGGCAATTGAAAAGATAAAGAATGAATAGCTACAAGTTTTAATCTAAACACACAAGATACAAGGTTTTCAAATTAAGAGTTATTTTGACAACCAAACGATGGTTTTGGGCAAAGACGATATCAAGCAAGGGATGTATGGAAATTAGAAAATTCTAAATTCAATAAACACTCAATATTCCATTAAAATTCAACACATGCTTATTCAATCAGAGATACACTAGATCATCATCAATCAACCTCAATCTCTTTTTGGTCTCAAAGGGTTATATCACGTTATCTCCTTTTGGTCTCAATCGAGTCAACTACAAAGTAATCCAAGACCTTAATCTTAACCCCTATTTCTAGAAAGTTTAGCATTCAACAAAGTAGACCTTTGTTATGTCCTTTCGGTTTCAAATTTAAGACTCAAAGCTAAATATGATTATTAACCTAATTATCCACTTCACAAATACTCTTTCGAGCAACGCACAAAGATCAGAAGCTAGATCTGAGCATGCACTCTCAAATCATAAATTCAAACATGAAAACTAGATTAAACCCATTTCATGAATTCAAGCATGGAATCAAGGAATTACAAAAGTAATAGAGCAATAAATCAAATGCCCAAATAGCTTTGTCTATTTCTAGCACAAAATCCCCAAATTAATACACACAATTAAAAACTTTGCTTGTCCTTGAGCAAAACAAAATAAAAAACACAAGAGACACTCGATTAAGCACAACACCCTTCTATTTCAACTAAGGGTCATGGTCATGGCTTTGGTTGGAACTAATAATTAGCAAGCAAGCAAGTGATTATCAATTTAAACAACCCCCTCAAGTTCAAGCACAATTTCAAAACTCAAAGTATTTTCAAGAATGATCAAGTGGCAACAATAATTCTCA
This sequence comes from Solanum raphanifolium, assembly GCA_036250405.1. NCBI lineage: Eukaryota > Viridiplantae > Streptophyta > Magnoliopsida > Solanales > Solanaceae > Solanum > Solanum raphanifolium. The sequence continues at coordinate 34,455 of JAJOOE010006532.1, forward strand.
AGAAATGACTCTCAACTACTAGTTAACTAAACAACTTCCCTTGACTCAATTTCAGAATCTATCAACTTTACCGATCTATCCTAGATTTCATGCCCTCATAAGAAAGATCATGTCCCAAAACTGTACACACAAGTATTTACAAGACAAGGCTATAAAACATCAATCACTCACACTCCCAAGGAAAAATCTCATGAACACAAATGTCACACCATAGGCTTTCCCATATTTTCAATCAATATTGACTCAACTTCATTTGGTTGGAGATCTCAAAGGAATTTGTTAAGATTGTAATGTAGGTTTATGGAAGGTTAGGATATCATTTAGGTATAAGTGACTACACCCTCCTTGAATACTACACAAAAACTCATCATTTCTAATTTTTCCACTCTTCAAACCAATGCACAGTTCGCATTATTTTTTATTTTTTCTTCTCTTATTTCCACTCTAGATCCCCCACATGCAACCATTTTCAACTTTTGGAGGATTCGACTCTCATTTGTTCACTTTCTTTCTTTTTTTTTTCACAACTTTTCTTTCTTTAAGATTATTCCTCCATTCTCTTTTTTTATCAAGCCCTCATGTGGTAAAGGTCTGCTGAACCCAAGATTTAGACTTATTTAGGGCTTTGTTTATATAAATTTAGCGTCCTCAAATGCTTATTTTGTGACAATAACTGATGTTAAATCCTTGATTTTTGGGTATATGGATTAAGGAACGAAGCAAGGATACTAACAGGCAAAAAGGAACAAACAAGCTGAAGAAATGAAGAAGGGCGAGTCTGAGGATCTCCAAGAGCACTCGGTGTGGCACCGAGTGGCTCATCAGACTGCCTAAAGTTCCAGAGTGCCAAGCCCTAACTGAAATAACCAAGTTGGTGATGAAAATGAGAAGTTGGCGGATCGCCGAGTAGTTCCGCGATGCAGTGCTAGATCGCCCAAAGGTACAAACATGGAGGATGTTGAGTACCAAGCTAAAATGGCGATGGAATAGACCAAAGGGCGGCTCACCGAGTGGTTCGGCGAGCCCGACTTACTTCGCCGAGTGACTCTTCACAACACATTAATGGCGACTATAAATACATTTTTGAATATTTAGTTTAGTATCAAATACTCTTTAGAACAATCTATTATTAAGTTTTGAGCATCTGGAGATAGTTTTTTCTCTAGTATTTCCTTAGCTTTGAGGGATTGAAGAAATTCACTTTTGAGAAATTAGAAGTGGGTCTTTGAGATTCTTCGAATTGGAGCATTGTAAGGATGAATCTGCACTTACCCAGTTAATGGATAATCAATTTGGTAACTGTTTTTACCTTTTTATAATGTCTAGCTAAAACCCCAATTCTTGGGGTATGATCATATAATTATGGGCTGATTTAGTTTATGGGTATTGTTAATTGTTAGTTTAAATGCTATTTAGAAGTGAGTTTAATCAGTAATTGTAGTTTAATTTAAGAATTGTAGTTGCAAATCCAGTTCTATGTTTGTGTTCTTAGCTTACTCGGGAGAGGTTTTAAAACCAAAATTATTGGTTGATGGTTAGTAGGTATTGGGTTGACCTAGGTTCAGCTCGAGAGAGTGAATACTAAATCCAATCCCACACATTCAGCTCGAGAGAGTGAATGGACTAAGGTGTGGGATGCTCTTATTTTGCATGCTTGTTGATGTTCGAGAGGAATCACTTGATTCGGGGTAAATTATTCGAGAGAAAGTTTACCTCCCCTAAAGCCTAACTTACTCACTAATAACTAGCTATTTACTAATAGTTGCAATTACCCATACGTCTATAATTGCCTATAATCGATCACATCTCAAAAACCCGTCTCATTATTATTAATTTTCATTGATTGTGACTGTTTGTAGCTGTTAATCAAAGCCAAAACCCCCCATTTGACATTCGTGTCACCCCTTAATTTAAATGATGTCTTTATTCTATAAATTTTATTCCTATGACTGATTTGACCATGTTCATACTTCCTAATCGAATCTGAAACACATACCGCTCCCAGTGGGATTCGACCCCAACTCATTTAGTTGGCTTTTATACTGACTAAAGATCGTTGACACTTAGAATTGGATGAAGTGTCCTTGAAATGTTAATCAAAATGGCTTCCCTTCCGGGGAGTGGTGTTGTTTGAAATTCTTTTGGTAAAGTTGAATCTTGTTCCTTTTAGTTATAGTTGAACCTAATTACTTTTGGTTTTGGTTTTTGTGTTACTTGTTGAACAGAGGAAATGAGTGTCAATGTAAGTAATTGTAGCCAAGTGGACGACCCTCCGTCAAAGATGATGATTCTCAAGGATAACATCCTAAATTTCTAGCACTTGAAGGGTGAGACACTCCATGAGTTGTGGTTGAGGTTTAAAACACTATTGCTTCAGTGCCCATCCATGGAATCCCATATAAGATGCTACTGAAATGTTTCTATATAGGTATTGTTTGTGAGAACAGAGGAGTGGCTGACAAACTTTCTCCAGGTGGTCTATTATGATAACGCTATGCACTAGCAGCCAAATTCTTATATCACATGACTAAGACCAACATTGAGAAAGAAAAGGACCAGAATTTGGCCAAACTGTCGACTCAGCTGGATTTCTTGGCCAAAAAGATCATGGAATTTGAAAGATTGTACAAAAAGAAAAATAAGTGCATTCCCCCTCATGAGCATAGAAAACTCAAGGATTATGAGGGTGGATAGATAGAAGAGGTACTCACACTCATTCTCCACAAGGTCGAAGAGCACGATAGAGTGCTGAACGAGATAAAAAAGAATATCTCGATGCTAAATTAGATAACTGCCTCTCGCTCCATGTCTATTCAGCTACTGGAGACCCAAATAGGTCATATGTTGTCTCTTCTCTACCAAAGAAAAAAAAGGGTTGCCTAGTGACACTATGGCAAACCCCAAGAATGAAGTTTGAGTAGGGACTTGCGTCGTGCCACGACGTTAACTAAGGTGCTTCTTGGGAGGCAACCCATGTTTTTATTGCTTTATTTAAAATTTTGAAATAACGTGTGTTGATTGTGCAGGTGAAAAAGTGGAATGTGTTTGAAAAATGCAGGTTGGCGAGCATAAAGTCTGGTCTGTGACTCATCGAAAAGGTTGGCGAGCCTAACTTGGACTGCCGTTGGACTCAATAAATTATAAGGACAAAGTCTATGAAACTCAACGGTCCCATGGACGAGTTGGTGACTCACCGAATAGGTCGGCGAGCCCAACTTTGTCCGCCGTTTGGACTCTCAAAATTAATTGGAGGTCTTGTAAAACTTGGCGAGGTAAGTAGCCACTCGGCGTGTCACCGGAGTCGACTAACATCGCCAAAAGGGTGTGAACTGAACGGTTTTAAAAGGCCAAAGTTTTAAAATTTCAAACTTTTTCTCATTCCCTCTCTTTTTAACTTCATACAATCACACCCGCACTCTATATTTCCTATATTCTTGCATTTACCACTTTTTGGTTGGTTATTTTGTGTTCGGAGTTGGAATTCTTTGCCGCCTAGCATTACAAATCGTATTTCGGCATAAAAGGTTGGTTTTCCAAACCCCAAACTCATAAATAGCGGTTGAACTCATTTGCAATTGTGTAATTCTTAGTGATGTGTGCTCGGCCTTTCTGAAATAATGTTTGTGTGCTAAGTTACCGATTTTAGTTTTGATATCGTGCCCAAATTGCCTAAATGGTTGATTTCCCAAATTGCATGCTTTAAAATTGATCATAAATTGTTGGGTTGCGGTATTTTGTTGTTGGGTTTAGTCGGGTGAAATCTGAGAAACCCAAATTATGCTAGATGGCGTGCTTTTACCCAATGATGGAGCATTTGACGTCATTCTTAAGGGCTAAAGTTGTCAAATGGCCAATTTTGGCCAAACTAGGGGAAGTCTGAGTACCCCAATGGCATAGGTCTAATGGTTCTGGGCTTAATTGAGAATGTGTGATGTTTGTTTTTGTTTTTGGGGGCTGTGGGCTTGATTTTGGAAGTCGGGGTTGAAAAATGGCATGTTGCGCAGTTTGGCGAGCTGGGTCAAGCTCACCGAACAACTCGGTGGTTCACCAAAGTCCCTCCAGATCGCCTTTAATTTCATATTTTGTTTGAGTTTGGGTTTGTAAATTTTGGTAGGAAGTCTGAAATCGCCGAGTGCACTTGGCGACTCGTCGAATGTCTCCCTTGATCGCATTTTCTGTGCCCCTAACCCCTCAAACACAGTGTAATTTTTGGTGGGCTAGTCTGAGCTCGTTGAATGGTGTCGGCGATTCATCAAAAAGCCCTGAGTATTGCCAACCTGTCATTTCTCTAGGAATTTTTGTGCCAATCCTTTAAGCGAGCCCAATCTGGCTCACCAAATTGATTCAACGACTCGCCGATCGGTTTGGCGAGTCTTTCTGTAACCTATTTTCTGCATTTTTGTTGAACTGTTTCTAACTATCTACTATGTGTTTTGCAGATATGGCTAAACCAAAAGTTGCAGGTCGAGACATGTTGGCCCGCTAGAGGGCAAAAGGAATAACCATAAACGAGGATGCAACTGCATCCAGGGAAAAGGCTACAAAACTTCCTACCACAAGTGGGAATGGTAAAGGCAAAAGAAAATCACCTACTCCTGCGTCATCGGAGGTCAGCTCCGACAGTGAGACAGTGCACGCCATTAACCTCACCACTTGTGAGAGTGAGGGTGAACACCTGGACCCTCAAGCTGTCATCTATGAGCCTTAAGACGATTAGTTGATAGTAGCCCGGAGAGCTGAGATGCGCTCCAAGAGGATGCATGATCCGTCTAGGATTCGGGTACCCCAGGCTGCTACTCCTCCTCCCAGACTATGGTCCTAGTACCACCTGCAGAGGGTCCTCCTCCCAGGTCTATGAATAGACTTAAGGCTGAGGGATTGAGGACCATCATTGAGGAGAATAGGCTGTCTACAGATGGAGTGATAGACAAATATCCAGAGATCAATCGCACTTTGAGGTCCCATAAGTTTCGGATTTTCACCAGACCCGGTGGCCCTTACATTCCCAATTAGGTTCGGGAGTTTTACAGTGCCTACGAAGCCCTTATGCCACAAGGGAAAAAGAAAGCTGCCACATTGAAGCCGGTGGATTATGTGGTCGTCAGGGGCAAGAAAGTGAAGTGTGATAGTGATGACACCAATGCAGTGTTGGAGTGTACAAATAATATTTCTGATGACTATCAATACATGATCAAGACAAAGTCATTGGAGACACTGAAAAAGTGGTTGGCTCTTCTGTTATCTGATGGTACTCCTAGGTGGGCCGAGGCTGGGGTGCAAATTGAGAAGAAATATCTCAATGTAGCAGCGAGGTACTGGTTTGGCTTTATTAGCAGCAGTATCATACTATCCCAGAATGAGTCGATCATCCATCACACGAAGGCAGCATTTTTTGGTTGCATAATTGATGGGAAATGCCTTAACTTGGGTATGATTATTGGCCAAAGAGATGGCCATGAGGGCTAGGCAGCGTCAAACTTCACTTTCGTTCCCGGTGTTAATCACTGAATTGTGCAGACGGGCCCAAGTACCTCGTGATGAAAAGATGGATGTGGAAGTGATTCCCACCTCTTGTACTGACATTCGACGGATAGAGGCTGAGTATTTGAAGGGTGAGGTTGAGAGGAAGAAGGTAGCCCCGGTGGACACATCCCCGGTTGTTGATACTGAGACATTACCTGCAGAGGCAGTATTGCCTACTTTGGCCCCTGGGCCTTTAGGTATATCTACTGTTGTCCCCTCTGTGAGTGCTAGTTCCTCTCCAGCTCCCCTGCCTCCTAGCTCTGCTGCTAGTGCCACTACGTCTCGACCTCCACTCACCCAGGCTTCGATACTATGATGTGGTAGCTAGCCTATTCTTCTGATAGGCGTGCCTCCAGACTTGAGGCCACAATTCCTGGGATGATTGAGAGGGCCCTTACTGCTGCTATGACACCCATTAGTGTGTCGATCAATGCCCTTGCGGCAAGGATAGTGGTGTGTGAACAAAGCCAGAGGGTCACTGATGAGGTGACGTCCCTAAAGGCCGCGATTGCTGAGTTAAGGAAGGACGTGGACCAGCTGAAGTTCATAGATATGTCCATTATTTTTGGGACTGTGGAGATCCCCGGCATGCCAGCTGATGATGATGTTCCTCCGACTACCACTGGATATGAGGCACGAGTTAATGAGACAACTATTGCCGAGTCCGAGGCTGAGACAGATGAGGAGCAGCTCGGTGTCGATGAGGAGACCACATATGAGGGACTTATAGAGGTTGAGGAGGCTATGATGGATTCAACCGTGCAAATTTCATTGGCAGATACACCCATGACATGATTTGGTGGAGCTAGTGCTATGTGACCTCGGGCATTGATACTCCGACAGATGGAGCGACTGTGTAGGTAGGACCTTTCTTTACCTCCCTCTCTGTCACTTTTATTGATTTTTATGATTTTGTTGCATTTGAGGACAATTTCTTTTTTTTGTTTGTGGTGGGATGAGGTATTTCCATACCTACCTCTTATGACTATCTTGTGTATATAATTTTGGGTTTTTAGTGTTTTCCATTGTGTTTCGATTTTTCCTTGTGGATGTTTGAGCTTGTGGCTCCTTGTTATGAATGAAATGGGTTTTTGACCCCTTCTGAATTTTTTTTACCACACTTGTTGTGTTTGAATTTGTCTAGTATTGTGCAAATTTGAGTATCGGTTATGATCAATACCGATGACTTGAATATTGCTTTTAATTGAACAAAAATAAATGTGCGGCTACGATGAGGCCAAAATGAAGTTGCATAAGCAATATGTGGACTTTTTGCATATCGTTGTGACTAGCCGATTATCGAATGAGTCTCTTGTGATGAACATTGCACACTAGCAAAAGTGTAGAGTCTCGTTTGATATTGGTGACAATGCATTGTGTGATGAGCTTACCGTGAACCTTTTGTGATGATACCTAGAATTTGCCCCGTTGGTCCGGTTGACTATGTGATGCAAGCTCTTGATATGATCTTAGGCAACAATTTTGAAGAGTGAAACAATTTGACAATATACCTTTTTTGTGGCCAACCTTGTGAGATGTGTGAACTTTGCTTGAACCCCTTTTTTGAGCATTATCCTTTTCTTAGAATAAACATGATGAAATTGTAACCCCTCTTAATCCATTCACCCATAATCCTCATGAAGTGTGGTGTGTTTGAATAGCCAACTTAGGCCAAAATCCTAAGTTGGGGGTGTGGTGAAAAGAGAAGGTAAATAAAGAAGTACAAAGAAGTCCCCCCTTTGATCCATGAACTGAAAAAAGAGGGAACCCCTCCATATAAAAATAAAATAAAATAAAGAAGCAAAAAGAAAAAGAGTGAAAAAGTCGTGAAATAAAGTTGTGAAAGTTGCAAAGGAAATGGGGTGTCCGGTATTCCATGGAAGTAAATAATGGGGTGAATTTTGAGCATGAATGAAAATGCTGAAGAAAAGGAAGGAAAGTGATGTTCATACAACATTTCATGAGGATAACAACCTTGAGCCTAAATGACCATACCTTTACACTCAGCCCCGTTACAAGCCTTGGAAAGACCTTTTTGATCTTGAGTGAGCTGAAACGAATGTTGATCGGAAAATAAGGGCAAACCTATGGGTGAAGTCATGCATGTGTTAATCTTTGTGAGTGTGAGAGTCGTGTGTGTTTCCAGAACTATAAATTGTTGAAGAATAGTGTGTGAATATGGAATCAGTCTTCTTGTTGTGAGGGCATTTGAGTACCTTTGTTGAGCTTGAACTTGCATTTGAAGCAAGTATTGTGAACTTGAGAATCTTTGATAATGGTGAGTCACAACTTGAATCTTTGAGTGCACAATTGATCCTTGCATGAGTAAGTTGAGTCTTGTTGTATGAATTCATGATTGAGTCTTTTGTAGCACTGTTTGAGACATCCTTTTTGAACTGATAAACTTGAACTTTACTTGAGGACAAGCAAAAGTTTAAGTTGGGGTGTTGATGAGCCCAAGATTTGGACTCATTTAGGGCATTGTTTATATAAATTTAGTGTCCTCAAATGCTTATTTTGTGCCAATAACTGATGTTAGATCCTTGATTTTCAGGTACATGGATTGAGGAACAAAGCAAGGACACTAACAGGCAAAAAGGAACAAACAAGCTGAAGAAATGAAGAAGGGCGAGTTTGAGGATCGCTAAAAGCACTCGGCGTGTCACTGAGTGGCTCATCAAACCGCCTAAACTTCCAGTGTACCAAGCCCTAAAGGAAAGAACCAAGTTGATGATGAAAAGGAGTAGTCGGCGGATCGTCAAGTAGTTCCGTGATGCAGTGCTAGATCGCCCAAAGTTACAGACCTGGATGATGATGAGTACCAAGGCAAAAGGGTGATGGAATAGACCAAAGGGTGGTTTGTCTAGTGGTTCGGCGAGCCTGACTTACTTCACCGAGTGACTCTTCAGAACACATTTTTGACGACTATAAATATGTTTTTGAACATTTAGTTTAGTATCAAATACTCTTTAGAACTATCTATTATTAAGTTTTGAGCACCTGGAGATAGTTTTTTCTCTAGTTTATCCTTAGCTTTGAGGGATTGAAGAAATTCACTTTTGAGAAATTGGAAGTGGGTCTTTGAGATTCTTCATATTGGAGCATTGTAAGGACGAATATGCACTTACCCAGCTGATGGATAATCAATTTGGTAACTGTTTTTACCTTTTTATAATGTCTAGCTAAAACCACGATTCTTGGGGTGTGATCATATGATTATGGGTTGATTTAGTTTATGGGTATTGTTAATTGTAAGTTTAAATTCTATTTAGAAGTGAGTTTAATCAGTAATTGTGGTTTAGTCTAAGAATTGCAGTTCTATGTTTGTGTTCTTGGCTTGCTCAAGAGAGAGGTTTTAGAACCAAAATTATTTGTTGATGGTCAGTGGGTATTGGCCTGACCTGGGTTCAGTTTGAGAGAGTGAATCCTAAACCCAATCACACACATTCAGCTCGACAGAGTGAATGAACTAAGGTGTGGGTAGCTCTTATTTTGCATGCTTTTTGATGTTCGAAAGAAATCACTTGATTCGGGGTAAATTGTTCGAGAGAAAGTTTACCTCCCCTATAGCCTAGCTTACTCACTAATATCTAGCTATTTACTAATAGTTACAATTACCCATACGTCTATAATTGCCTATAATCGATCACATCCCAAGAACCCATCTCATTATTGTTAATTTTCATTGATTGTGACTGTTTGTAGTTGTTAATCAAAACTAAAAGCCCCCATTTGACATTCGTGTCACCCCTTAATTTGAATGATGTCTTTATTCGATAACTTTTATTCCTATGACTGATTTGACTATGTTCATACTTCCCAATCGAATCTGAAACACGTACCGCTCCCTGTGGGATTCGACCCCAACTCATTTAGTTGGGTTTTATACTGACTAACGATCGTTGACACTTAGAATTGGATAAAGGGTCCTTGAAACGTTAATTAGCGTCCTTTCCATGAGTTTCCCATAACACCCCTAACTTAGGCTTTTAGCCTCAACTTTAACAACTTCAAGTTCAACGAGGGAAGGGTAAAAAAGAGGGTGACCTTTAAAAAAGGGATAAGACTTGTAATGTGGTTACCAATAAAAAATATTAGGCTCAAAGGGGACAACTAAGGATACATTTAGTGCAATGGTGTGATTTTTAGGCCAAGTGGACTTTAACAACAATCAAAGAGAGCCTAAGATCATTTCTCCAACCAAACTCAATCAATTCCAACATTTCAAGACCGACAAGGCAAATTCTAGTAAACACAAGAAATTATTTTCAACAACTTACCACACATGACATGCAAGATATTCAAGATGAATCAATTTCACTTCCTAATAGAAAACAAAGGAGTTATTTTTCACTTCACTACCAAGTAAGTTGGAGTCACAAAAAGAGCCAAAACACTGCCACTAAGTCATTAACTTCCACCATTTGTACGAAATTTTGGAGGGTGATCATTGATGATTCACAAGGCTTGACTAAGTCTATTAGTACCAAACAAGTCACAACCTTACATCAGAGCACCACCAAGCTAAAACCACTAAACAAAATGACAATTTACCATTAAGAATGACGTCACTTGAGCTATCATTGGGAAAATTCAAGCCTTTTCATTGAGCATTCACAAGGACTTACAATCTCATAAGCAACGGGTACTCAGACTTCCCCTGCTTCAAGGCATACAAGCATGAAACATCACCATCACAATTTATTACTACAAAACGAAATTAACAAAATATACTACTATAATAAAAGCAAAAACAACATAAAAATTACAAAACCACACAATAAAAAAAATCATCTGAAACATCAATCCAAATAAAAGAAACAACCCAAAGGGAAGCACCCCAACTAAAAATGATGTTGTGTCGTCACATCACAACTATGAAACTTATAAAGAGAATACGAAGGGGCTCCCTGGGCTACCTCAATCATCTTCATCAGTATCAGTGGCCTCACTATCCTCAGCTCCACCATCATCGTTCCATACATCAGGATCATCTCCATCTTCCCCCAGCCTCAAAGTCAGGAGTGGCTCATTTGCCTTCAACACTTTCCAAAGGCCTTTGACCCCTTTCAACATCCGAGTAAAAAACTTGTTTACACTCTTCTCTTGCTTCTTCATTTTGTTGTATGAGATGCTTAATTCAACATGTGACTTCGCCAAACCGGCGTAGGCTTTCTCCAAATTTGCAAGCTGAACTTTCAAGTAGATATCAAACTCACTTTGGGACACATAGGATACCAGCCCATAATTTGACTCAGCCGACCCTTGGGGAAGCTTCATCACAATGTCCTTCACAATTTTCAACTCACTAGCCAACGATTCAACAGGCTCCAAAACTGAAGGTATTTAAGAATCCTCCTCCAGATGTACAGAGTTTTCAGAGTCAACTTTCCTCTTCTTGATTTTCACAATCGTTCCCTCACCACACATCTTAACGAGACAAATTTGATATCTAGGTTCCACCCAAGTGTAAACCAGAAGAACTTCTACTTCAGTCAATTTGCATAGCTCCGTGATTAGAGAAAGGACAATAAATGAGAGGTTTTCATGAGTCTTGAACTTTCAAAACTCATTTACGATCAAATTCTAACACCTCAGATTCGAAGAAGAAAAAAATTCCAGATTTTCAGAAGTTGCAGGTGCCACCGACGGAAGCCACCTACGGACCGTCAGTCGACTGATGGCCCTGATGGCCCCAGTCAGCTCCGTCGATGGACCAGTCAACTTTCAATTTCAGACCCTATATTTCAGCCCTCTGACAGCCAAATGACGACTGACAGGACAGACCGTCACTCGACTTATGGCCCGTCAGTCAGCTCCGTCGATGATCCAATCGACTTTTAAGTCAGGGGTCTTTTGGTTTTTTCCCTATGCGTTGGACCCCTAAACTACGTAGTTTTGGTTAATTTTAGCCTAGTAACTTAATTAGAACCTACCCTAGCCACTTCTTTCTCAAGATAATCAATCAAACTTAGAACCAGAGAGGACAAATAATTGACCAAAGCTTTTTGAAACACAACAAGGTTTTCATCAGTTTCAGCCCTGAGATAGAAAGATTTCTCCATTGAATTCGTCACCAAGTATGTGGGATTTCACTAGTGGGTTCCTTTCACCCATTATGTCCCTAGATTTCAGTTAGAATCTTGATTCCCTTGATATTATCTAGACCTAGGGTTTCTTAAATGTTAGAAATTATTGGGTTTTAGCTGTTATAATGATCCATATCAGATTGTCATGAATTTAGTATCGTTTTGTGTAAATTCTTTCATGAATTCAGAACCTTAGCTATGTTGTTCTTTTAGTTCATGTATTACACATGCTAGGTCATTTATTCCAGACATACATCCTGCCTCAGTTTTCGAATGTTTCATTATCAGTATATTAATGTTGTATTCTCAGTTTGCATGACAGTATTTTGACCTATCCAGTATTACATAAATTCAGTCATAAATTGTTAATTACATAATCAATTGGGAGTAGCTTAATACCAAGTGGACTAGGGTTCAGCATACCCGAATAGTCCTAGAAATAAGTGCCTCCGTAGGTAAAGCCCCCTCTGTTGGGCATTACATTTTAGTGATCACACCAGTCATGACTCTATACCTCTGACATGGTATATTAGGTCCTCTCGGTGAGGCATATACATCGGACTCCACATTTAGCCTATGTGGTTTTATGTCAATTATTAGTAGCTCCCACAGTCCAGTCAGATTCTATTGCATTGACCATGTTATCAGTTACAGTCAGATTTCAGTCCCAGCATGTTATAAACTTGGTCATTGCATTCAGTTATTTCATGTTCAATATTCTCAGTATAACACCATGTTTATCTCTTATTATTGCTCAATATTTACGCTTTGATTGGGTTATGATTATTGTTCAGATTTATTCTATCATGCATGCTCAGTACCTTTCAAGTATTGACGCATATTCTGCGCTACGTCTTCTCGTGATGTAGGTTCAAGTTCTCAGCTTCCAGATCACGCATAGATCGGTTCCGGATCTCCAGCTCAGCAACATCACTGGTTAGTCCTTATTCTTCGAGGACGAGTGACATGATTATCTTCCTTTGCTTTTAGTCTTTAGTTTCAGTATTTGCTAGATCTAGCTAGGGCATGTCCCAACATTTCTTATCAGTATAGGCTTTATTTCAGACATAGTTAGATTCAGCTTTAGCATTTGAGTTTGAATTTTTAGTTGTTGTTAAACTCTCAGTTTTCATATATATACAGATTTATTATATGGATATTCCCCATCATTTTAGATTATCTCATGATTTGCTTCCGCACAGTATCTATTGATTTAGTTTATCTTTAGTATGCTTATGATATGCCAGCAGGGTTAGCTTGGGGTCACTCGTGATCCTAGGTCCCGTGTCCGCGCCCTAGGGTTAGCTTCAGGGGGTTACAAACTTGGTATTAAACCATTAGGTTTAAGTGTCGTAGGATGTCTAAAAGCCGCACTAAGTAGAGTCATTTTAATGGGTGTGAAGTGCACCACATCTAATGAGAAGGAAGCTATAAGGTGTTTTAGGAAAAACTTCATTTTCTTACTACGCTTGTCGTGCGTAAGGCATGATCTAACTTCTCGTTCTAATCCTTCGTTATGCATTTTAGATCATGCCTCCTCGTAGAGATTGTAGAAGGAATGTGAATGCCAGGAATGCAAACGCAACTCCTCCAGTCCCAGATTAAGAAGTTTCGAATGCTGAATTTTCGAATGTTATTTAGTTGTTGGCTCAGAGTGTGACCAACCAGAATAATCAGCATGTTCCAGTTCCAGCAAATGCTAATGTTGGGTCAGCTACAGATAGAGTTTGGGATTTTGTTAGGATGAATCCACCTGAGTTCTTAGGATCGCAAATTGGTGAGGATCCCCAAAACTTCATAGATGAGGTCAAGAAGATCTTTGAAGTGATGCAGGTAACTGGGAATAATTGGGTCAAGTTGGCATCTTACCAGCTTAAGGATGTGGCTTATATTTGTTATACTCAGTGGAAAGAGAACAGGGGTACATGTGCAACTCCTATCACTTGGGATTGCTTTAGTGAAACCTTTCTGGACAGGTGCTTCCCAAGAGAGATAAGGGCGGCAAAAGCTTGGGAGTTTATGAACTTGAGGGAAGGTAACATGATAGTCCAAGAGTATGGGAGAAAGTTCACCCAACCCTCCAGGTAGGCTCCTCACATGGTTGCTGATTCGAGGGCTCAAATGAACAAGTTTATGTATGGAGTGTCATACTTAGTCAAAATAGAGTGTAGGAATGCTATGTTGATGGAAAATATAAACATCTCTAGGCTCATGACTCATGCTCAGCAGGTTGAGGGAGATAAGCTTAGGGAACATGATAAGGAGAATAAGAAGGGTAGAACAAAAAACTATGACTATTCTCAGCAGAAATCGGGTGTGGGAATCACTTGTAATTTCAACAAAAGTCTTCACCACCTTCATCAATTAGTGTTCAATCCTCCAAGTTCCGACATGATCAGAAAGGTAGGGCATCAGGCTCTAAGTCTCAGGGGAGTGTTTCAGGCACCAGAACCTACCCAACTTGTCCTAAGTGTGGTAAGAACCATCCAGGCGAGTGTCTTGCAGGAAAGGAATGATGTTTTAGGTGTGGTCAGTCTGGTCACAGGTTGAGAGATTTTCCTTCTGCTAAATAGGGTCAAGGAGGCAATAATAGTAGAACTCAGTTTACAACATCAGCAGCACCACCAGGTTGCCCGACTCAGCAGGGTAACTCATCTGGTACAGGTGACGATCAGTGCCAAAACAGGTTGTATGCTCTCCAGGATCAGGAATAATCTCCTGATGTAGTCACTGGTACGTTATGAGTCTTTGACTTAGATGTTTATGCATTGTTAGATCCAGGGAATATATACTCTTTCCTTTGTAACTTCTTATATAGCAGTCAAATTCGATCTTAGTCCAGAAACTCTCTCAAAACCCTTCTCAGTCTCTACTCCAGTCGGTGACACAGTTATAGCTAGACGGGTATACAGAAACTGCCCTGTCACATTCTCTCATAAAGTAACCTCAGTAGATCTTGTAGAGTTAGAAATGGTAGACTTCAATGTCATTCTAGGCATGGATTGGTTACATTCATGTTATGCCTCAGTCGATTGTAGAACTAGGATTGTTCATTTTCAATTTCCAGACAAACCAATCTTAGAATGGAAGGGTAGCAGCTTAGCGCCTATGAGTCGATTCATTTCTTACCTTAAGGCCAGAAAAATGATCTCTTAGGGTTGTCTTTATCATCTAGTTCGGGTTAAGGATTCAAGCTCTAAAATCCCAATTCTTGAGTCAGTTCCAGTAGTTAATGAGTTCCCACAAGTGTTCACAAAAGATCTTCCCGGAGTTCTTCTCTAAAGGGAAATCGACTTTAGAATTGATCTCCTTCCAAATACCCAACCTATCTTTATTCCTCCTTACAGAATGGCTCCAGCAGAGCTTAAGGAATTGAAAGAGCAGTTGAAAGACCTTCTAGATAAGGGCTTCATCAAACCCAGTATTTCCCTATAGGGTGCACCAGTGTTGTTTGTAAAGAAGAAAGATGGTTCCCTCAAAATATGCATTGACAATTGGTAGTTGAATAAGGTCACAATCAGGAATAAGTATCCCATCCCTAGGATTTATGACTTGTTTGACCAACTTCAGGGTACTAGTCATTTCTCAAAGATAAACCTCAAATCCAGTTATCATCAGCTTAGAGTTAGAGATAGTGACATTCCGAAGACAGCCTTGAGAACTCGGTATGTTCATTATGAATTTGTAGTCATGTCATTTGGACTAACCAATGCTCCTGCAACTTTTATGTATTTGATGAATAGGGTGTTCAAGCAGTATTTGGACTTGTTCATTATTGTCTTTATTGATAATATCCTCATTTACTCTAGGAATGAGAAAGAACATGTGAATCATTTGAGGGTTGTCCTGCAAACTCTCAAAGATTGCCAGTTATTCGCTAAGTTTAGCAAGTGTGAGTTTTGGTTGCAATCCGTTGCTTTCCTAGAGCATATTATGTCTAGTGAAGAGATTCGAGTGGATTCTCAGAAAATAGAGGCAGTGAAACAATGGCCTAGACCTACCTCTCCTACAGATTTAAGAAGTTTCTTGGGTATAACAGGTTATTACAGAAGGTTTGTGGAAGGATTTCATCCATAGCCTCTCCATTGACTAAGTGAACTCAGAAAAAAGGTTAAGTTTCAGTGATCAGATGATTGTGAGAAGAGCTTCGCATAACTGAAAACTAGGTTGACTACAACTCCTATTTTTACTCTACCAGAGGGTTCAAACTGTTATGTTATATATTGTGATGCATTTAGAGTCGGCCTAGGTTGTGTGATGCCGCGAGGTAAGTTATAACTTATTCTTCTAGACAGCTTAAGGTGCATGAGAAGAACTATTCAACTCATGACCTCGAGCTTATAGAAGTGGTGTTTGCTCTTCAGATTTGGAGACATTACTTGTATGGTGTCCATGTAGATGTGTTCACAAACCATAAGAGCCTTCAGTATGTGTTCACCCAAAAAGAGTTCAATCTTTGCCAGAGGAGATGGCTTGAGTTCCTCAAGGATTATGATATGAGTGTGCATTACCATCCTGGTAAGAAAAATGTAGTAGCAGATGTTTTTAGTAGACTATCTATGGGTAGTGTAGCACATATTGAGGAATAAATAAAGGAACTACCACAGGAGGTTCACAGGCTTGCTCGCTTGGGAGTTCGCCTTATGAGCTTATCAGATGGTGGTGTAATAGTTCAGAATGGGTCAGAATCTTCATTGGTAGTGGAGGTTAGGGAGAAGCAAGACAGTGATCTGATATTGCTTCAACTAAATTGTACAGTCCATCAGCAGAGGGTTGAGGTTTTCTCCCAAGGGGGAGATGGTGTGCTTCGCTATTAGGGTCGATTATGTGTTCATAAGGTGGGTGATTTGAGACAACAAATTTTGGCAGAAGCCCATAACTCCAAATATTTTATTCATCCAAGCACCACTAAGATGTACCTTGATCTGCAGGAAGTCTTTTGGTGGAATGGTATGAAAAGGGATTTAGCGGATTTAGTGGCTAAGTGCCTAAATTGCCAACAAGTCAAGGTAGAACATCAGAAACCAGGAGGTATGACTCAAGAGATCAACATTCCTACTTGGAAGTGGGAAGTGATCAACATGGACTTCATTATAGTTTTACCTCGTACTCGTAGACAGCATGACTCCATTTGGGTGATTGTTGATAGAGTTACTAAGTCTGCGTGCTTTTTGGCGGTTAAGGCTACAGATTCGGCGGAGGACTACGCTAAGCTTTACATTAATGAGATAGTCAGGTTACATGGGGTTCCTTTGTCTATAATCTCAGATAGAAGTCCTCAGTTTACCTCTTATTTTTGGAAGTCATTTTAGAAAGGTCTTGGTACTCAGGTTAATCTTAGCACAACAATTCATCCACAGACCGATGGTCAGGCAGAGCGTACCATTCATACCTTAGAGGACATATTGAGAGCTTGTGTGATCGATTTCAAGGGTAGTTGTGATGATCACCTTCCTCTTGTAGAGTTCACCTACAATAATAGCTACTATTCCAGCATTCAGATGGCCCCTTATGAGGCATTTATGGGCGTAGATGTAGATACTCAGTTGGTTTGTTCCAGGTAGGTGAGGCAGCCTTGATAGGGCCAGATTCAGTTCATGATGCTATGGAGAAAGTGCAACTCATTAGAGATAGACTTAAGACAGCCCAAAGTCGCCAGGAGTTCTATGCAGATGTAAGGAGAAGGGAATTAGAGTTCCAAGTTGATGATTGGGTTTTCCTAAAAGTGTCACCTATGAAAGGGGTGATGAGGTTCGGCAAGAAAGGAAAGCTCAATCTTAGATATGTAGCCCCTTACAAGATCTTGAAAAGATTTGGTAAAGTAGCTTATGAGTTATAGTTGTCAGCAGAACTAGCAACGGTACATCCAGTTTTTCACATTTTGCTGTTGAAGAAGTGTGTGGGTGATCCAACATCTATAGTACCTTTAGAAAGCGTGGTTGTGAGAGATAGTCTCACTTATGAAGAGGTACTAGTTGAGATTCTTGATCATTAGGTTCGAAGGTTGAGAAACAAAGAAGTCGCTTTAGTTAAGGTTTTGTGGAGTAGTCAGTCTGTAGAGGGAGCTACTTGGGAAGCAAAAGCAGCCATGAAGGCCAAGTTTCCTCACCTCTTTCCTTCCGATTCCATTCCAGCTTGAGGTAATAGTTCCTCTTCAATTTTTCAGTCATTCATGCGCAGATTCAGTCTTAGTACCTTATTCCATCAGTTGTTCTTGCATTTTCAGCATATTTGCATGTTTTTGGAACTCAGTTCAGTTAGATATCAATTTCTAGTACTTAGTAATAGGGATTGCAGCTCATTACCTCCATACCCAGCTAGTATAGACTTCATTCGAGGATGAATGTTCCTAAGGGGGAGATATTGTAACACCCCAGATTCGAAGAAGAAAAAAATTCCAGTCAATAGACTAATGGCCCGTCAATCAGCTCCGTCAATGGCCAGTCAACTTTTAGTTTCAGACCCAAGATTTTAGCCTTCTGACAGCCAAATGACTACTGACAAGATGAACCGTCAGTCAACTTATGGTTCGACAGTCAGCTCTGTCGATGAGCCAGTCAAATTTTAAGTAGAGGTCTTTTGGTCTTTTCCCTATGCATTGGACCCCTAAACTACATCATTTAACCCCCCTAAACTACGTAATTTTGGTCAGTTTCAGCCTAGTAACTTAATAAGAACCTACCCTAGTCAATTCTTTCTCAAGATAATCAATCAAACTTAGAACTAGAGAGAAGAAAGAGTTGACCAAAGCTTTTCGAAATGCAGCAAGGTTTTCATAAATTTTAGCCCCAAAATCAAAAGATTTCTCCATGGAATTCGTCACCACCAAGTATGTGGGATTTCACTAGTGAGTTCCTTTCACCCATTAGGTCCCTAGATTTCAGTCAGAATCTTGATTCCCTTGATATTATCTAGACATAAGGTTTCTTGAATGTTAGAAATTGTTGGGTTTTAGCTGTTATAATGATCCAAATCAGATTGTCATGAATTTAGTATTGTTTTGTGTAGATTCTTTCATGAATTCAGAACCCTAGCTATGTAGTACTTTTAGTTCATGAATTACACATGCTAGGTCATTTATTCCAGATATACATACATGCCTCAGTTTCTGAATGTTTCATATCAGTATATTAATGTTGTATTCTCAGTTTGCATGACAGTAGTTTGAGCTATCCAGTATTACATAAATTAAGTCATAAATTCTTAATTACATAATCAATTAGGAGTAGCTTAATACCGAGTGGACTAGGGTTCAACGTACCCGAATATTCCCAGAACTACGTGCCCTCGTAAGTTAAGTCCCCTCAGTTGGGCATTACATATTAGTGATAACGCCAGTCATGCCTCTATACCTCTGGCAGGGTATATTGGGTCCTCTCGATGGGGCATATACATTGGACTCCACATTTAGCTCATGTGGTTTTATGTTGGTTATTAGTAGCTCCCACAGTCCATTCAGATTCTATTGCATTGACCATGTTATCAGTTACAGTCAGATTTCAGTCCCAGCATGTTATAAACTTGGTCATTGCATTCAGTTATTTCATGTTCAATATTCTCATTATATCATCATGTTTATCTTTTATCATTGCTCAGTATTTACGCTTTGATTCAGTTATGATTATTGTTCAGCTTTACTTTATCCTGCATGCTCAGTACCTTTCAAGTACTGACGCATACTCTGCACTACATCTTCTCGTGATGTAGGTTCAGGTTCTCAGCTTCCACATCACACATAGATCGGTTCCCGATCTCCAGTTCAGCAACATGAGTGGTCAATCCTTATTCTTCGAGGACGAGTGACCTGATTATCTTCCTTTGCTTTTAGTCTTTAGTTTCAGTATTTGCTAGATTTAGCTGGGGCATGTCCCAACATTTCTAGTCAGTAGAGGCTTTATTTCAGACATAAGTTAGATTCAGCTTTAGTGTTTGAGTTTGACTTTTCAGTTGTTTTTAAACTCTCAGTTTTCATATATATTCAGTTTTAATATATGGGTATTCTCCATCATTTTAGATTATCTCATGATTTTCTTCGGCACAGTATCTATTGATTCAGTTTATCTTTAGTATGCTTATGATATGCCAACAGGATTAGCTTTGGGTCACTCATGATCCTAGGTCCCATGTCCGCGCCCTGGGGTTAGCTTTAGGGCGTGACCCAAATTATGCAAATTCAATGGGACATCATCAAGTAAGCATGCCACTATTTGTGCCTGCAACGCTAGAATGTTGCTAATGTTCCTACTTGGAGACATGTTGTTGCATACAATGGACATCCATATTCTTTCCTCAGCTGTCATATCTGAGCATAGGATCCCGACCTTTGTGATGGCCCATGGGACATTTTTCCCGAGCAAAGCTTTTATGCTATCCAAGAATCCGACTCACAATCTTTGGCCATAAAGGCCTCAATATCATTGTCATGATACAAAGTACACCCTAGACGTTACATGGAATATAAGACCTAGAGAGGCACTACACAAGCCACTTGACATGCATATATACATAGTAATAGATAAAGTAAAGTATTTCGTTTCAAGAAAATAGTTTTCAATAGGAAGCGGAAGTCTAACATAGTCTTGACAAGCCATCTACTACATCAAAAAGAAGTGGTTGTGATGTAACCCATACACCACATACAAGAAAAAGTAAAAAAAAATGGAAGTAATAAAGGCGACGTCATCCTCCGAGTATGAGGACTCACCAAGTCTTCAAAATATATAATGATGAACTAGCCATGAACGGAGGGAAAGGATTAATCAAGCCCTACATTAGTGAAACAATGTAGGCACAAGTATTCTTTAGTACATGAAATGTACTAAGTATGAGGGATATGCATAAAAATATGAAACATAATCATAAGAGGACATAATCGAAAATATGATGTGCATGACCATGCTAAACATAGTAAAACTTTAAAGAGATATCATAAATCATAAACATGGTAATGCATCTTAAAATCATCATGAAAGCTTCATAAAATATTTAAAATCAACTTAGTTCACTTTGTGGGATATTAGCTTTAACCCATAATACACAATGTAAGCTATACATGGAATCCGATGTAACTCTCACATCAAGAAAGGGAGAGTCTACTTGACAAGGTAGAAATATGTATCATGTCATATGCTATATGTGAATCCACGAGCTAGGCCATTTAAAACCTATGGGGGCACATAATTTTGAACTAGAGGTTACTAGAGACTACCCTATTTGAGCCTCTACCTCAGGTTCTCTCAGTTCTAATTTAAATCCTAAAGGAATAGTCATTTACATAAAGTCATCATCATACATGGAAAAACACAATTTAGTTACTAATTCAAGCTTAAAAAACTTCATAGAGTAGCTTGTTAAATCATGAATCAAGCATAAGTGAGAAAACCTTTCACCAAGCCATAAAATATTCCTTTTCATAAATCATGGATAAGTTCATGAAAAACATCATTCATTGATTCATAACTTTTCTTCATATTCATGCAAATTAAGGTTCATAGTCAAAATCATAGATCATGCATGGGTTCATATGGTATTAATTAGAAAGCATGTAATTTAGTTTTTAAAAAATCATAATATGATAAAATATAATCAATTTAATCCATACAAATAGAACCCATAGGAGTTTAATGAAAACCTAATCAATTTTGAAAAATTTAATTGGAGAATTGAAGAAGTCTTTGGGGACTCAATGGGTGAAAGGAACCCATTTATGAACTTCCTAAATACCTTGATCTTGAATCCCTAAGCAATTGGTGAAGAAAGGAGACTTGATCTAGAAGAACCCTAATTTTTTCTTTCTTGATCTAGAGAGAGGATTTTTGGAGAGAATCTTGGAGAGGGTTTGGGAATTTTATTGAATGAGAGAGTTGAGGAACTTTCAAAGGGTGAAGGGTACTTATAAGGCTTATAATTAGGGGTAAAACGATGTATTATAGGAATTAAATGCAGCAGAAAAGACCCAAATACCCCTAACTTAAAACTATCGGAGGGGTCCTATGGAATGACCTATGGTCCGAATAAACTTCTACGGACCGTACTGGTCATCTGTAGAACTGGATACTGGGGACCAAATTTCTAAATTGTTTTCCATGAGATAACTTTATGGTACATCTAAGGTTCCACATACGGTAGACCCAACCGTAAAACCTATGAACTAAAAATCCTTCCATGTTTGAAATTAACTTCCACGACACAGGTCTACGACCCATCAAAATTTCCACGACCCATCAAAACTCTGCGTAGACCCAAAAGTCAAACCAATTCTAAACTAAGTCTATAACTCATTTATGACCCTTCCCTACGGGCTGTAGAAGTTTCTACGAACCGTTTTCCTGGTGGTTCGTAGGAAAAATCAGAAAGCAAAATCATTAAATTTTCAAAACCTTTTCTAAGGCTCCCTTCTACGGACCGTAGAACCTTCTACAGTCCGTAAACAGGACCTGTAGACTTGGACCAGTGGTAAAAATGCAAATTTTATTTTTCCGAGGTGTTACAATCATGGTCTAGCAGCCAATAGATGGCATTGATTGCTTCCTGCCAATAATTGACACTCTTGCCTTGAATGGTGATCAACCTTTTCGTCATGTCTGTTTCCATGAGGCTAGCATAGAATACCTCACCAATTGCTCATTCGCCTTGCATGGTTTGGCGTCAAAGCATATCCTATCGGATATCTCTAACCTTTGGTAGAAGTTTAGAAGCATTTCATCAACTTTTTCAAGTGTAATGTCTCTCTCCAGGAGTAACTTCTTCTTAATCAAATTTGAATAGTAGTTTTCTTGAGTTCGGAGAGAGACAAAGAGATGTTGGTCATATTTGACCACAACTTCCTCGTCATACCATATTCTTGTGCCATTCTTGACTTCGTAGAAATCTGAAATTCACAATAGCATGAAAGTGAGAATCATGTGTTAAATAATGCTAGTTCATTGGTAGAAGTCAAAGAAAAGGGTTAGGAATCCATCTGGGAACCAAAACAGGCCTGCTGAAAAATATTACACAGACAGGTTTTGTATCTCTAATCTTGCAAAAGAGAGATTATGTTCACCTAAGCAAACATCGCAAAAGTGACCAGGAGGCTGCTTTTGCAGAAATCGAAAAGGCGGAAGGGACCACTTAAGCAGACTTTGATTTTTGTGATAGAGATGTCGCTTTCGCGACTAGTCGCCCCCATCAACATCAATAACCAAATTTCAATTCACAAATTCGCACAAAAATCCTACTCCCAGTAGTTCAAATTCAACAACAATCAAACAAGCAATTGACAAACTAAGTCATTTCAACATAAAAAAGCTTCAAAATCATCCTTGAGTTCTCTTGGGCATATTGATCAAACGCATGGTGCCCAATCTAGTTTTCAACAATTCAATCATGAAATTGGTACTAAAGATTTTCCCAAATATACTAAATCATCCCACACACATGTATTCAACATTTATCAAACATAATTTGGCCAGCACAACAAGAATTTAACCCCTTAAGTTTGAGAAGTTACTGCCCACACAATACTCCCCTGATTTTCAACAAGGCTACACTATTTCAAGACTGAAATTACCACTTCGAGAGAGTACGAGTGAGAAAGACATACCAGATTAGGTTTGCACAAGGAAGACCAAGACTTTGAGAATCAATTTGAGACGAATTAGGAAGAGAGCAAGAATGTGGACCTTTTATTTTGGGAGTTTGCCCGTTTGGCGTTTGCCTACTTGCCTTTCGAAATACTCACCTTCACTTAAACGACATCTTGTTCGCTTTTGCAAACCTCCACTAAAGAGCAAAGTTCAATTTTGTGAGTGCCCCCTCACTTAAGCAATAACTGCTTTTGTGAAAGGGTGCCTTTTTTGCACGCTACGCTTAGGAAAACTCACCCTCACTTTTGCGACATCAGAAGTCTTTTTCTGCAGGGTTGTTTGTTGCTTCCAATTGCGCACGCAAGTGTACGGGGTCGCACAATTAATATAGTGGGTCTTAAAAGAACCGAATTATCGAACCCAAAGGACTTGTCAATTAATTATTCTTACTAAATTATATTAATTCTAATTATTTATTTAAGGGGAGGATTTCAAAAGATGAATATATTAACTAAACTAAAAATAAAGATAAAATAACTAAAAAGCAATTAACTAAGAAAAGATAGATGTTTACACAATCAATGAATGAATCGATCTAGGAGAATAATTTAACTAACAATCATGTTTAGCATCAATTTCATCAACTTATTTGATTATCTAGTTATTGATTCACAGGGTTAAATGTATGATCATGGTCTCCCGACCTCTAATCGCCTACGATAAATAACAACCTAACTACATCGTTGAGCGGGGATAGGCTGGATTAAGTACCGAGCATTAAGATTTCTTCCTGTATAGTGACCAAGCATGGTTTCTAGGTATATCCCTATCCTAGATACAAATTAACCCTAATTATTAAGAGAAAATCATGCTCCTTAT
>JAJOOE010006533.1:0-20093 GCA_036250405.1 Solanum raphanifolium
GACCAAGGAAGTAATCAACAAGAAAAGAATTATCAACATAGATTTAGTGTGATACTATCTAATAGGCTAGTGTCGATTGGTGCGAAGTAATAACTAAGCCAAACATCGATTATGATGTCTAAGATGAGGTAAATGTAAGGGTTAGTAAATTATATACACATAGCCGGACCAAGGTGCAGGGTGAAATTCTCTAGATGTCGGACCAAGGATTTAGAGATACCCAATTTATCACTTTGCATGTAATACCCTAGGAAAGGATTACTATTACTAGGATTACCGAGTTATGAGCTTGTGGTGAACACGTATACCCTAGTTAATTTTCTCATCTTGATAACAACCGAAATTGACTTTTGTTTATTGATTACTTACTGAATTCTTACAATTTGTTTCACAAATTCCCCCTCCCTTTTTTTATTACTTGTTTCTGGAAGTAATTTGACTAATCGAATATAATTGTTGGTTAAATTAAAGTCTAAACCATTTTCCTCGTGGGATCGACCCCAACCTACAAGTTGGGTTATTTACTTGATAACGATCGCTTATACTTCTTTAGGGAGGTGTAATTTGAGCGTATCAAACATCCTAACGGTTGCTACATGTGTAGGGTTGAAAGTCAAATCTGCAGAAAATGTTTGTTGCAGAGGTCTACGGACCCCATCGACGGTCCGTGGTTCCACCCACGGACCGTGTATGGCGTTCGTAGATCCCATGTAATTAGCCTAATTTTTTTCTAAGTGTTGAGGTACCTATGAACCTAACCCACAGTCCGTAGGTCGACCCACGGCCCGTAGATGGGGTTTTGTGGGTCCAAAGTTAGGGTTTTGTTGACCCGACCTAGACCCCCTTTTAATAAAAAACTTAAATTCAAATACACCCCCCATTACCCAAACTCCCTCCTAACCGTTTTTAACCCCTCCAAATCCAAAAACTCCCTCATAAATCCCCCAAATCACTCTCCTTTCCCATAATTTATCTTTTCTTCTCCCATTATTCCATTTCTCTCTACCAAAATTCATTACACTTTCCCTTCACCAAAGAGTTCAAGGTTCGGGTTTGGTGTCAAAGGTTTGATAAAGGTCTAAGGAGTCTATTGCATCACACAATCACCCATTTCCAATACTTGTAAGGTAAACGACTTCACCTTAACTCTGAATTTCGGTATTCATTGTTCAATACATGAAGTCACGAAGTGGGTCTTGACCTTGGATTGTTTTTGTATGAAATTGCATGATAAACTATAGTTAGAAACACCCTTGAGACGATATAATGTGATTGTGTTGTCGTTGTAATCAAATAACTCAGGGTAAATAGTCTAAATGGTAGTTTCGACTTAGGGTTCCTAGTTTTGTATGCTACCAAAGTTAAATAATGAGAAATCAGAACCCTAGGGAAGATAAACTATCATAAATTGTGTTGAAATGCATGATTACACTTAGGTTGATTGTTTGAATTGTTGAAAAAATGGTCTAAAAATGAGGCATGTCAGATATATGGCACAAATCTGACCCACGAGACCCCATCCACAGACCGTAGGTAAATCTATGGACCGTGGGTCTGTTGCACATGAAAAATCCTCTAAGTGAGAAACCACAGAGGTGGACTACCGTCCGTATCCGTGGTTCCCATCAGAGACCCAACTTTGTGGGATCTCTAACCTACGGAGGGGAGCCACGGATCGTAGGTCAACCTACGGACCGTAGGTACCCACCGTAGGTGGCCACTAATGCTACTGTACATAATTTTTCAGTTTTTGTTTTTGTTCTAAAATCTTTTCGAGTGTGTCATTGGTTTATTTTTGTACTAACTAAGTCTCCACAGGTACCATGGCTCCCATGAAAGCTCTGGTCTTCACCGCAAGAGGCAAGTCCAAATCAGTGGCACCAAGCCTTCGACTACTTGATCAAGATGTTGATGCGAATATTGACTCCACATATGTCCCACCCACTACTAGGATATCCCCTACCGCACCACGTACCACACAGAATCAAGCACGACAGGTGATTCCCGACGCAGTCACTGCCTCCCAGTCTGATGAAGAGGATACACTGATCGGTTCACCGGTTGGTTCTGAGTCCGTCTCTGATTGCGACTCTGGCTCCGACTCCGCATTCGGCTCCAGTTCTAATGGCGCCAACACCTCATCCTCTGAGGCTCATAGTGCAGATGACATTCCAGTGCCTCTAAGTACCGATCTTGCATGAGTTCCTGTGGAGCCTAACAAATGGTGCGTGAGTGGCTAGTGGAAGATTTACCGCGACTCCAAGATGCTAAATGAGAAAGATAAGATGGCTCGATTGGTTACCGAGGAACGCTGGGTGCTCACAGGTAACCTTAATACTATTGTTGACATCCAGTAGCCCAGGGTCCTTCAGTGAGGAAATCGCCAGGGATTCTATGCTTCCTATGCATCCACCCTCCAAGGTTCCATTGACAAATGGGACAAGCCCGCCGCCCAGCCTCCTCTCACATCTACACTAGTGCGTGGGTTGTGGTCGATATATTCGAGACCACCATCCGCAGATTCCTCTATGGTTCGGGCAACACTCTAGCGATCAACACAGCCGAGTTTGATTATCGCTGGGACATCGTTAGGAGCGGGGGATTCCAGAGGAATGTAGAGTAGAGGGAGACTTTATTGTGCTAGTTGGCCCGTCACCTTGCTATAGACAGAGAGCGCGTCGAGTGGGTCAGCACACCGAGTGTAGGCATCAGGAAGGCCACCTTGACTTTTGTGGCCAAATTCTTCTGGCTATTAGTGTGAAACAGGGTGTCTCCTACGCAGGCAGACAATGTTCTTACTTGGGACCACGCAATCATGGTTGCAGTCTTAGTTGTAGGGTTTGAGATGGATTTTGCCCACATGATCATTGCGGAGATACACGAGAGGGACTTCAAGGCCACCACCACTTATCCTTTCCCATGCCTTATTTTTCAGCTGTGCAGGGATGCTGGAGTGCCGGTTTGGCATTGCGACAAGTTGATCCAGGCGACCAAGACCCTGGATATAGGCCTGATTCGAGATGAAATGTGGCGGCACCATGCAGTGAGCCGCAGGTTGAGGTGCCTCCATTGAGAGCAGACTTGGTAGCAAATGTGGAGCAGATACAGGGTCAGGAGCCTGCCCCTCCAGCCACTGCTGAGGATGCCCCGGCTTCCCATTATCCAGCCACCAGTCAGGCCCCTAGCTCCTCCAGAGCCACCCCCTCTTCGGGGTCTGTTGTCATGCCCTTAGCTCGAGTCCAGAAATTGGAGGCTCAGATGGCTACCTTTCTTCAACTTTTGAGGTCGTGGATGCAGCGTGCGATTGAGGAGTTCGCAACTAGGGTTGAGCAGCGAATTGAGCAGATGATGGACCAAAAGGTTCAGGTCATTCCCCAATGCCTTGATGCATTTGAGCTGAGTATCTTAGAGTGACCAGCCCCCACCACAGATGTCTCTGCTTTCCGGACGGAGTTAGCTAGTCTCTGGGCTGATCTAGACACCCTCTTAGCTCCACCAGAGACTTGAGCCTGAGTGAGCCCCCACGACACCGGTTGATAATACGGTGTTTGATGCTCTATTCGAGGATGAGATGTCACCTCCTGCTGCCTCGCATCATGCTAGGAAGCGCCTCCGCTCCAGTCGAGCTTCTAACGATACATTGGTTGGAAGAGTTAGTAAGAGGGAGCGCCAAGAGACTGAGGTGGCTCGGAGGGCATCTATTATTGATGAGGAGTTGTGGCAGCAGAGGGCTAGGGAGGTAGGTGTTGGTGCCTCTAGCCGCTTGAGCACTACTGATGGTGCAGTGAGAGTTAGCTTGAGCACTACTGATGGTGAGGCGAGAGTTGATGCTAGCACTACTGATGGTGCTGAGATGGTAGATGTGGGCACCACTAATGGTGACCCAAGTTTTGATCCAGTGGCCTCCGGGAAACCAAACACACCCGCTTGTTGATAGGTCTTCGGCGCTATGCGCCACTGGTTTGCTTCACCTGTTCCTCTATTCTTTACTTTTTGTGCATTGGGGACAATTCACTACATTTTGTTAGGGGTGGGGTAAATGGATTGTGAGTGATAGGGTGAAGTCTGAGTAATCCAACTCATAATCCTCTCTTGGGGTTTTCTTGCTTGTGTTCTTTTCCCCCAAGAGACTGTTTTTAATTTCTGTTGAACCGGCATGTGTTAGGGTTGTATGTGTAGAAGCATGAGAAAGAATGAAGCATGATGGTATAATTAAGAGAGAAAATGATACATGTCCAAAAGTTGTGATATGTGCTAAAATATGTAGGCTAGAATGAGTTGAATGTGTTGGCTCTGAGTATGACATGATAAAGAACCAATTTGATCTCATGACTTAAGCTAAAACTTGAACTGGGTAATCTGATAATGAAACAATGTGCCAAGAGTGTGTGAGGAAAGTTGATTGTTCAAACAGTTTGTGCCAATCTAGAACTTGCCCTGCTGGTCCTGCTAAGATGATCTAGGCTAGAAGTTGGGAAGTGATCATAGGCCCTTGTTCAAATTAGTCCACATAAGCCTAAAAGAGTCCAACCAAATGAAATCAATGTTCCCTTTGATCCAAATAATTGAGCCTAAAATTGACTATTTCTTTTGATTCACCTAACTCACCTTCCATAAAATAAGTGTTTTGGCCCTGATCCCTCCTTGGACATGTGCACCTTGACTCAGGCCAAAAGCCTAAGTTGAGGGTGGCTATTGCTAAAAGTGACCTCAATCTTGGCCCTGGTCCAACATCGGATATTGTGCACCTCAACTAATGGAAAATCCATAAGTTGAGGGTGGCTATGAAAGAGAAAACTGAAAGAAAAATGTGTATTGAAAGAGTTTTGTGTTGAAAAGAGAAAAAGAGAAGATAGAAGAGGATGTGACTTTGTGCCAAAGAAGCAAAAAGATGATAAATAAAAGTGCTGAAAAATAAAGAAAAAAATAAAGTGAAAGAAAAAGAAGAAAGTGAAAAATAAGAGCTACAAAGTCAAAAGTCACATCCATGGTGAAAAGAGTCAAGGGAAAGAAGATAAAAAGGAAGGATGTCAAAAATAGGTCAAAAAGAGGTAAAAAGCCAATGTAATGTCAAGGAGGGCAGAAAGTCACTAAAAAGTACCCAAATGTACCACACCTGACCTTGAGCCTACGTTACAAGCTAAGAAAGTCCTATAGTGATCCTAGCAACTAGTTTGGAGAATCTAAGCAGTGAAAAAATAAGGTCAAGCCTATGGCATTGAGCACTAACTGTACTTGAAGTTACTTCTGAGCGTGAGTGTTTAATGAATTCTTGTACTCAAAATCTTATTCATTGTGTGAAAAAGGGTTTTCGTTTGAAGTAAGGGCACTAGTTACATTGTCAGAGAGTTGGTACCTTGGTGATAGTGAAAAAGTGTATGTTGTGTGTCGTCTATTGGTCGATCTTTGTCATATCTTGATCCGCATGAGTTAGCTTGTTAAGTCTAAGAGAAAAGATTTGCACTCAAAAAGGGAGTTGGGATAGAAAGCCATGTGATTGCTTATGTTTGAGTGTCTGCTTCTATACAAGTGTCGTTTAGAGTCCTAGTGTGTCGCTTGAGGACAAACAACGAATTTAAGTTGAGGGTATTGATATACCGTGAGTTTACGGTATTTTTAATACATTTCACTTAAGAGTTGTGTGTGTCTAGGGCCATTTTTTATTAGAACTAATGTTTATTGTGCTAAAATTGCAAGAAATAGGCTTAGACGAGGTTGAGAGAGATACAACTGAAATTCTGCAGAAGTTGCCACCCACGGAAGTGACCTACAGACCGTAGGTCCAGTCACGGTCCATCAGTGGGTAGGCATGGAGTGCTCATCTATAAAGTCTGACCAAGTGTGGAACTATGGAGGCGAGTGACGGATCGTAGGTCGATCCACGGGCCGTCCTGCACGTCCGTCAATGATCACTAAGAGTTGAAGTTCCAGTACAGGATGAAAAGTTCTAAGTGTGGAGCCACGAAAGAGGACCTACGGACCATGGATCGACTCATGATCCGTACTGCATGTTTGTCGATTGCAACTGGGAGTTGAAGGTTCCAAAACTTCTGAGAAATTGTCTAAGTCTTGAACCACATAAGGGACCTACGGATCGTAGGTCAGTCCACGGTCCGTAGGTCAGTATCGTCGATTGAAGCCGCGTTCAGAAAAGTTTATTTCCTTATTTTGTTTCCTTTTTGTTTAGGACATGTTTTTATATAAATAGGGCCTGTAAACCTCATTTTTGGGGGTTAGACACCATAGTATAATTTAAGTTCTTGGTATTTTCTTGGTAATTAACTTGCAAACTTTAGCAATTTGATTTCCTAATTTTGGTTTATCAAGATTCTTGCTTTGAATTTCAATTGAAGATTACGGGTTTCTTCTACTCAATAGGTAAGTTCATGAATTCTTCTTCTACAAATATGAATTATGTTCTTTCAAGCATGAGTAGCTAAGTCCACAACTACGGTTGTGGGAACCATAAGCAATTAACAACGTATGAATAATAACTAAGTAATTCTTGATTAGTGTTGATGCATGTATTGGTAGTTCTTTCGCTTAGAAATCTTTTTAACTAGTGCACGCGTTAGAACTCGCCTTGTTGCTACTTGCCGGACCAAGGAGATACTTAATAAGAAAAGAATTATCAACGGAGATTTAGTGTGATACTATCTAATAGTCTAATGTCAGTTGGTGCGAGAGTGAAAACTAAGCCATACATTGATGTGATGTCTAATCCAAGGTAAAGGTAAGGGTTAGTAAATTATACACATGAAGCCGGACCAAGGTGCGGGGTGAAATTCCTTATTTGGTGGACCAAGCAATTAGGGATACATAACTTACCACTTTGCATGTGATACACTAGCAAGGGATTACTATTATTAGGATTACCGAGTTAATAGCTTGTAGGGAACACATACACCCTAGTTTCTCTCTCTCATTGTAAACAACAAAAGTTTGAATCTTGCTCACTTGTTACTTAACAATCAATCAGTTATTTGTTTCACAACCCCTCCCCCCCCCCTTTACTTACTTGTCTCATAAATACATTGACTAAATGAATATAATCATAAGTTAAAGTTAAGTCTAAACCATATTCATCATGGGATCAACCCCAACCTACAAATTGGGTTCTTTACTTGATAACGATTGCTTATACTTCTTTAGGGAGGTGTAATTTGAGCGTATCAATCTTCTGCACAACCGTCGCTACAGACTTTCTATTGCAACATACATGTTAACCGTCGCTATAAAATACTCTATGAAAACGATTTGTTTTAGTGAAAAATATACTTTTTGGTCCCCGCAAATTTTATGTCTCAAAAATTCATTTCCCCCACTAATTTAGTAGACCCGCATTTTTTTTTATTTTAGTGAAATAAGGTCTCAAAATAAGCAACAATGCTTTAGCCCTAGAATTTCAAAACTCCGGTGACTACTTCTTTTTCGACAGCGAACATGGATCTCCGGTGAAGAATTTTTTTTTCTTCTACTGCACTAGTCTTCCCACAGTTGTCTTCTTCTC
This sequence comes from Solanum raphanifolium, assembly GCA_036250405.1. Taxonomy (NCBI): domain Eukaryota; kingdom Viridiplantae; phylum Streptophyta; class Magnoliopsida; order Solanales; family Solanaceae; genus Solanum; species Solanum raphanifolium. The sequence goes on from JAJOOE010006533.1 coordinate 7,511, forward strand.
CGGTGTGAAGTGTTCATCTATAGTGGTATTCTTCTCCAACAGTAGTCTTCTTCCACATTAAACTTCTGCATGTAAAGGTATACTAATTTTAAGGTGATTTCTAATTCCTCATTGTCTCTAATTTGTTATACATGTACTATTTTCAAAAATCAGAAACTCTATTTAAGGTCTTCTAGAAATCATAAAGTCTAACAATTGGGTTTGCTTGAAATCTATATTATTTTAATGCTCAGAAAAAAATCACTGTGAAGCTGAGTTTCATTTTTCTGAAACAAATTCTGATTTGTAGTTGATTATCTCCCAATGTTTTTAGTATTTTGAGTTTCGTCTATCTATCATGTCAAGTTAAATTTACTGTTGGTCGAAAGTTTGAAGTTATTGTTCTGAACTTTGATTTTTGTATCATTGTTGATTAAACACATGAATGTTGCCAAAGATGACTGCTATAGCTATTGTCATAGATGATATGTTAAGTTGAAAAAACATTTTTTTTCAACTGATGTCAAATGTATGTAAAACAATTGGTGAAAACTCCATTTTATTGGATTCTGGATGTTGAAACATATTACTCCTGTTCTCTCTTTTACTTTTTTATAGTATATGTGTGATGATTAAACTAGTATGTCTATTTATGTGTTCGAGAATTTTTCATGTTCCTAGCCAGCCTTCCATGTTTTGGCAAACGGCAATGTATGCATTTGTTTCTTCACATTATGGCCTTGTGATTACTATAAATCTATGGCAGATGAGAAAAACGTTTTCGACATCTATTTTCTTTAAGGGATAAAATTTTCACATTCCCTTTAAGAGTTAATACCATAAATAGTCTTGTTGTTTTATCAAATAACAATATTGCAGCAAGCCTACACAACAGTTTCAAGTTGAGCCTACAAACCAAAAAAATAATTAAAACATTTCAAATGAGAATTTTTTTAACTCTACATAAGCCTAAAATGCTTAAAATATATCTATAAAATCAGAAACTTACAACATAGATGTAGTTAGGCAATGCAACAAAAAATTGAGGTGTATACTCCAAAATCCATTCAAAATAATTGCTATAACAAAGAACGTTTCCTAGTTAAGAATATAAAAGCAACCTTGAGGCAGTATCCATTATGAAATTCCTCAACACTGTACGTTGTAGCTGCAAGATTCCACAAATTGGGTATAAAAATATGTATAGAATTGAAATAGAAATAACTTTTAAGATTGTATGTTGAAATACAACCTTAATATCATTAAAAATAATTTCCTCTAGTTACTCCTTTTCTCTCTTTTACTTCTTTATGTATCTGTGTAATGACTAAACTAGTATATAATTTCCTCTAGTATATACTTCTTTATGTTCCTAACCTTCCATGTGTTGTATATCATAACACAGTATTTAGCTGAAACTTTGCCTCTTAAATTGCCTCCTACTAATACAGTGTATACTGTTGTTCACTTCCCTCGAATGACCTGCACTCCAATGACTTTGCCTTTCATGTTTCTTATTTATCAACTTATTTGCCTAATATTTGATGAACCTTTCATATTGTTCCTTTTATGTGAGTTATTTTATCTTTAGACGTTATGTATTTGTATTCTCAAGTACATCTCATGATTGTATGATAGATAAACATACGTTTCCGTTAGACCACAACTATAAAGATTAATATCTGAATTTAGACTTTCACATGTATTATTATATATTATCACCTGCTAATGATATATATCTTATTACAAGTCGAAGCACTGTAAGTTTTTCACTTAAACATAATACAAGTGAAAGCCTTTTGGTTTAAGTGATTTTGATATCTGGATTTAGATTTTTCACTTGTATTATTATCTAACCTCGAAGAAGATGTAATTTGTAAGATCTTGATGATTATGTTTTAGTAAAGATGGATTCTTCCAGACTGTTTACGAACGAGCGGAGTTCTTACAGCCGTGGTAGCTGCGAACCTCCTGGGTCTTGCTCTCTCGAGTTTTGGATAGTTATGAGTGAACAAGAGCATTAAAAAAGAAATAGGAAAAAAATAAGACATGATAAACCTGGATCGTTGTCATTCTTCGCAAATAAAAAACGACGATTATTGAAAACAAATGAAATAGTTCAAGCTATAAAGTCAAAGAAAGGGGATCTGCTAAAATTAATTGAGAAGCAGCCTGTAGCACCCCAATCTGAAGAATATGGAAAATTTACAGAGGAGCAGCCACTAGAGGAGCGACTTGTAGAGAATTAAGTGCAAATGAATTCTACCACTCTTCCAACAAATGAACAATCTGATGAACAAGGTAACACATAACTTAGAAACTTATTGAATTCATTTATGACTTCTAATTTTTTGGTTAATTTTCTTATAGCTGAAGGTCTTTCTTAGATTTTATTTATGACCAAAGATAATATGAGTTGAGCTTTGAAACTAACAAAAGTAAGGTCTTCAGTTTGGTTTTGGCTTCATATGATATTAACTTGTCAAACTCTTCCGTGTCCATTAAATATTGTCAAATTTTTCTCCAAGTAGATTAGAATTGTATCTGTGGACAATATTTTTCCTTGAACTGCATCCATCCATTGTTTCTTTAGTTACTAGATGACTATTATAGCATTCAACTTATCTTACGCTGGTATAGTAGTGTTCAAGTTTTAAGTTTTGGTATTAGAAAATAGGAAGCACTGACCTCATCTAGTACATTATGTAGCACAGAAAATGTCTGAAACAAAAATTGAGAATCTAAAAAAGCTGATGAACCCACACCTTGCTAGCAAAAAAAGTTTTGCTTTAGTCTGTAATAAATTGGTGTGTTCTATTATTTATTATTGAGTCTTAACCTATTATTTAAGTTATTTCTTATATTTATTTTTATGTGACTAAGGAAAAAGATAAGGAAATTGTATCATCTAAGGAGATCTTCGTGGTCACAAGGACAAGGAAACTCGGGTGTTTGTACAAGGCCGCCCCGAATGAAAATACAACTAGTGAAATTGTACGAATGTCATCTATTTACAAGTTTTTCTTGAGATCAATTATTTGTTTTAATTTTTTTGAGTCAGTATTTGTTCTAAATTTTAGTTTACATGCTATTGGATATGCATTGTTAGGCTGAAATGGAGTAAATTGAAAGACAAATGGGCGCAAATGGTGAGTCTGTTGATGCATTTTCAGCCTTCATGGGTTCTGAACATTCGGGATGTCTAAGACAATATGGAGTGGGGGTTATAAAGATTACTTTGAAAATAAAATCTGCTAACTGTGAACCAACTTTAAATGCCACAAAAGATGTAGTACGACAAATGCAAGAAAAGATGTAAAAAATGAAGAAACAAATTGATTAACAAAATAGAACTATGCGATTAGAAGTTATCGCATATGTAATTGCACAACTTCAGCATGCATGATTAATTGATCCTAACATACTAGCAGCATTGTCCGTTCCTTCACAAAGAGAACCTACTTCCCCACAAGCGGCTGATCAAGGTTAGTGTCGCTAATTCTCTATTTTGACACTTTCTTATTTTTCTTATCTTTGTCTTTGTCTTCCTCTTATTTTTCTTCGTTCTTTCTCATTTGCAATTCTATTTCCTTTCTCTATTGCCATTCTATTTTCTTTCTGTTCATTTTTATGTTGTGGCTTGTAGACTTGTTATAAATGTCACTTTGAGCTTTGTGCAACCTTGGCGATCTTGTTTTTAGCTAGTTTTTCTGATGGTGGCCTTGTTGGCCTTTTGGTTAGCTAGTATTTTCTAGGATCGGTCTCATTAGCTGTGAGTTATTTTCCTGGTTAAAAGTTTTTCCCTTAACTGTCTCATCCTCCTACATATAGTTTTTCCATAGTTTTAATTTTATCTATTTATTTCCTTTAATGGCTAGTACTGGTATCATTGTATGATTTGTGATTCTTTTCCTTTAATGACTATTACTAATATCATTGTATGATTTGTGATGATATTACATTGCTACTTTTTATGAATTTAAAATCATATTGGTAAGAAATGAACAATAGATGCCCTATTTGTTCATTATCAGAGAATCTTTATTATTGATAATAGAAACAACAAAAATCTCCTCACTGCTCCAAATGCCAATAACCCACCTTATTGAATTGATTTAACTGATGGTTCTACTGTTAGATTCAACTATGGTCGAAATGTAGGAGACTTTTTATCCTAACTCTCTGCCTCATCAATTTTTGTTTTGTTTTATGTCATTGGAAGCTTATTGAATTTATATGTCAATTATAGATAGCAAGTAATAAAGTTTATGTATGACTGGCGTGGAACTACTAAGCTTGTATGAAAATTTTGCTAATTTATTTTGTATCTTCATTATAGGTGATGAAATCGAAGAAGAGGATGAAAGCAGTACTGGGAACTTGACCTAGGTGTTGACTAGATTGATGTTGATTAACTTTAATGTTCTACAAATCTTTTAGTTTTAAAGACCAAAAACTCATGTGTAATGTTTCAGTACACCCTTTTTGAATCGTGAAAACGTTGTTCTATTTTTTGTTGTTATCGATATTACCTAACCATGGATCTTGGATTGTAATTTTGGTATTGAATCGATTTGTGTATTTTATATTCTATATCCAATAGCTCTATAAATTTATATGTGGCAGTAGACCAGTAGAATCTGTTGCAAAAGATTAATAATAATTGTTGCAAAAGACTAATAATAACGATTGCAAAAGCCTAAACTGAATTGTTGCTATAGGCAAATAGTTGTTGCAAAAGCCTAATAATAACTGTAGCAATAGCAATGGAGTAAAAGTCATAGTAATTTAGAACTGTTGCATTACCATATAAAAACCGCTGCAACTAAAAGAAATTGTTGTTGTATTGGAAAAAAAGTAGCTATAACACATATATAACTGTCGCATAAAAGTTTATTGCCATGGTTCATAATCGTCTCAGTAGGGCTTTAACCGTTGGCAATAACACAAGGTAATAACCATTGTAATAGGGATATATAAACCCACGGTTATAAGAATTGTCGGAAATAACCATAGCAACAGTGCTATTGCTACGCGATCTGTTGTAGCGGTTGCCTAAACCGTGGCAATAGAGCTATTGCGACAAAATAGAAGCCTAATGCAACGGTAAATGAACTGTCTCCATAGACCAAATTTCTAGTAGTGTGTTTTTACAATTATAAAAATAGGACACTTTAAAAGTATGGCCATATATGTAAATAGTTGTTGCCAATTATATCATACTTTAACAACGCTTATAAAGTGTAGCTTATACCATTAAAGAGTACACTTTACAAGTGTTGCCAATATTATCGAAGCTAAAAGTTAAAAACTCGGGCTACGCTTTAAAAGCGTCCCCAAAACTATTTTAGGCAACACTTTACAAGCGTTGTCTAGATTTAGTGTGGCTGTAGGCCTAAAATGTTGTAGTGCAAGAAATATAAAACAAGAGGAATAATATGAGATAACTTTCTTTCTTTCTAGTGTTCACCAAATCTTCAAGTCTCTACAATATGAACCCTTATGCCCCTATTTATAGTGTAACATAGAGGCATACAAAAGGTTAGTCATAAACATGATATTAACATGAATATAATGGAGGAAGTTATAGAAGTAAAAGGTTACAAGAATAATGGTTATAAAGTTGGAGGTTATGGTTATCTTCATAATGGGGGAAAGTAATGGAAATAGTGGGAGAGTTCCTTCTTGGTGTAGTGGACATCCACACTATAATATTTTATAACACTCCCCCTTGGATGTCCATAGATATATGCCTCATTAAAACCTTAATTACTAGGAAAATACCCTGTGGGAAAAAATCCTAGTGAAGGAAAAAGAGTACACATATCTTTTAATACGCTTTGAATGTTGTCTCGTTAAAAATCGTACCAGGAAAACTCTATTGGGATAAAACCATGGTTAAGGAAAAGAGTACAGCGCGTATTTTTCTCCTCTGGATAAAAACTTTACTTGATATCTCGGAGACGATGCATTCCAATCTTATATCACAACTTCTCAAATATTGATGTTGGAAATTCTTAGTGAATAAGTTTACATGATTACCACTTTAATGGGTCTTTGAATGTTTATCTCACCATTTTGTTGAAGATCATGTGTGAAAAAGACTTTTGGTGAAATATGCTTTGTCTGATCTCCTTTGATTGTATCCTCCCTTCAATGAGCTATATATTATTTTTGTATTTGATGGCTGTAATATTCTTTTCAAAAGAAAATCATATATTTTCTGAATATGATAGATTATGATTCCAACCAAACACACTCCCTACTTAATTCATAGATCAATATTATTTATGCATGATTTGAAGAAGTGGTTACTAATGTGATTCTTTGAATGCCAAGATATTGTTGTGTCTCCATATGTAAATAAATAGTCCATTTGTGATCGAGTTTTATGTAGATCAAATAAATATTCAACATCTACATAATCAAATCATATCAGACTTGGGGATTGATCATTTCAATTTTATTGAAGCTCGTCTTTTCTTCTGAAAGAAAATCACACATCTTCTATGTGTTGAGTCACTTGCTTTGTTAGTTTCTTGTCATAACTTGAATGATAATATGACAATCTTTTCACATAACTTTCGTTATGTATATCAAATAATGTTCTAGCATTTGCATAACCAACAATCTATAAGCGCACCAATTGCACTAATACATGACATTTTAAATTATTTTCATGAGATCAAAAAAATTCTTTCTTTGTGTTAAGTAGTCTCAAAACCATTGGGTTCTCAATGAAATTGCTTTAAGACCTTTTAAATCCTTCAAGGATTTTCATATAACCTTAATCGTCTAGTTAGACATAATAATCATTCATTATGCATATTCAAGTATTTCTATGGCCAGACTGAACAAGTCCCATTGCATCCACCACTAGAGAATATATATCTATTTAATAATGTCAGAATTTTTGCGAAAACCTTTTATGCCCCAAGGCACAAACCGCACTTTATATCTTATCGTTATACTTTCGCACGATGATTCATTTGTACCACAATGACATTATATTTTGATCCATGAACTATAAGATCAAAACATCACTTTTTTAAGTGAAACAAAATATACTTGAATAGTGGAAATCATTTATCTGTCCACACTATATGACAGATTCGAATTTTAAGATCCTCGTAAGCATTTATAATATTGAGTGCTACTTCATATCAAAGTTTTATGAAGTGTTATGTCATAGTGCTCTTTCAAAGCACTTACCTCATTATCATGACCATTTTGATAATTTGCTCCTCTCCTTCCTCAATGAGTTTTACGTTTGGAATTGATTGGTCTATCACGCTTCTGGCGTACCATAGACTTTGTCCTTTAATGACTATTTATTGAAGCATTTGCAGCTTAATTAAAATATTGGATCATCAAACACATCTGACAAATTATTTACTACATTTTGCAAATGAAGTATCTCTTGAGCTTCAAGTTCACATTTTTTTAACGAGGATCTAGATAATTCACCCCACACATAATTTTCAGCTGCTAAACATATCTCCCCCTAATGTTAGAAAATCTAACATTTACCCCCAACCTCATTTGGGGATCCATCATTGTGTGTGGTGGAGCAATAAAATCATATGTACACATCAAATTTTAGATGTAAATTATTTGGTTCCTAACCCTCAACCAATTGTGATGGGAGAACCTTGTTGGCTTGATGCATACATGTTAAATAAACTCATCTCATACCAAATTTTATTTGAGAGATTTGTTCTGATAATCAATGGTCTAGCTATAATTGGAGGCAAACAATTTTTGCTAAACCAATCAGTATTATCAACATAATTTTATAGTTTGGAACTGTGCTCTTAATTTAACAATTTGAGCAAACAACCTTACAAAAACCAATTTGCAAGTTGATACAAATGCACATGTGACCATACCATAGATGCATCTATTAAATCATAATAGTAAGCGGTCCACATGGCAGGTGAACGGGCCCATATTCACCTTTTTATATGTTCCAAATTATTTCAGGGGATACAATCCCAACCTTAGCTAGTACAACGATCATTTTATCATGAGAACAAGCAACACAAGAGAATATTCTTGAAGAATCTTTTATTTCTTCAAACATATAGTCACATGAATTCTCAATTTCTTTTGCATCACATTTGAATCGGAATGGCCAACCGATTATGCCAACTGATATTTTAGTTTACTTTTGCATGTGATTCCATCAGCATGCCCATAATTGTATACAACAAACAACGGGAAAAAATGGATAATCTTATACGTAAATATTTATAACCCACTTTGGTTGTAGTAATTTGAAGATATTAAATCTTTCCATAATTTATAGTCTCAATACAATATTTTTTCATTTCAATTCTTCCGAAACATAAAAAGTTTCTTTTGAGACTTACAACAACCCCAATATTATGAACAATTTCATTCCTCCGGATAGTAACAAATTAGCCCTTTCAGAACTCTCAATTAATTTTGTGTACTACCAAAAATTTCACAACGTCATTCTTATGGTGACCATCTCCTTCAAGGAGAAAATTATTATTACTGTCATGGTTAAAATTATCACATGCAAGTCTTATTTCTTGACAATCAATGATAAATTTGTGTTGCCACACAACAATATTTATTTTGGTCATAGCCACAACCTTTATAGGAAATTATTTCTTTCTTTTGTCCTTCAATAGTTCATAATTTAAAATACCACAATATTTGTGTAGTACTTAAAGTATATGACTAAATTACCATTTATGTCAAAATATTTCTTTTCAATCTCTTAAACCTCTCGTAGAGGTAAGATGTTACATTTATCCAACAATACATGAACATGTTCTTATCCATAAGAACAAGTCACCTTTTCTTTAAGAAATGGACCATAACCATTTGAACATGCTCCATAAGTTTTTGTCAAAAACTCATTGTCATGCTTTCACATTTATCAAATTTATGTGACTCACCTCAACATCACTTTAAGAGGTCAAACGTACTACCACTTTGTATTCCTTTATTTTGATGGAGGACTTACAAAACTTTTCAAATTGAATTGCACCAACAATAATGTGCGCAATAACCTTTCATACCATTTTGATGGCAAAAATTACCTTCACATTTTGAAGAACCATCTTGAGAACCCATAATGTTCTTCATTTTAATTACCACAATGATGACCATTAATATTTTGACCACACTCATATTGATACATTCGACCACTTGTCATTTTCAGACACATCATACCCTGCTACCACATTCACATAAGAGAATGGAGCAAATCAATTGACATATCATACCCTGCTACCACATTCACATAAGAGAATGGAGCAAATCAATTGGCAAATTTCATGACTTTCAGTCAAAAGTATACAGCTTTATGTTAGTCATCATCATATCATCATTATAGTGCATTAGGACTTAAACCCAATGTCTTACTCATATAAAGACGTTTTTGCTCATAAATCAATGAGACTTGAACCCTACTTCTTATCATCATGGTGCACCGAGACTTTAACTCGATGTCTTACCCACTTAGTGCAGTGAAACTTGAATTCACTGTCTTACCCTCAATCAATGTCTTAGTAAGCCAAATATAATAGGACTCACCATTGAGCCTTAAAAAAATATTGTCACTTTGTGATTAACAAGCACAAATAAATATAGAACAAAAGAAACACAATAAAAATATTCTCAACAAAGTAAGTATTAATATCTTAAACTTGTCAAAACAGAGCGTTACATATATTATTATATTATATTATGATTGGTGCACAATAATTAAGCTAGTGAGTTCCCATTATAAATCAAAGAATTAATTGCACACTAAGAAAATAATAATTTCAATTACACTAAAATAAAAGTGCTCACTACCACCACCTCTTTTTCAATTTTCATGTAAACCCAAAATATTTCACACAGAAAACAAAATAAATTAAAAGCTTATGTAATAACCAAAACAGTGAGTATAATCATAAATAAAATATAAAATAAGTTTCACATACAAAGAAAATATATATATAGTCACAGGTGAAAAAAAATGCGCAGTAACAATAATATTAATCATTCACCTTGTTCACAAGTAAAATATAAAATAGATTCCACTATAATTTACCTTGTTCCCAAGAGAAAAATAAACACAATTATTTTACCTTCTTTTATTTACTTTGCTTCAATCCTGCAATAGTAGAACATTCGTGTTGATAACGTGTTGTAAAACTAAAGTAAAATAAGACAAGAAATATAAAACAAGAGGAACAATATATGAGATAATTTTCTTTCTTTCAAGTGTTCACCAAATCTTCAAATCTCTACAATATGAACTCGTATGCCTCTATTTATAGTGTAACATAGAGGCATACAAAAGGTTAGTCATAAACATGACATTAATATGAATATAATGGAGAAGGTTATAGAAGTGAAATGTTACAAAAATAATGGTTATAAAGTTTGAGGTTATGGAGGTTATGGTTATTTTCATAATGGAGGAAAGTAATGAAAATAATGGGTGAGAGTAACTTCTTGGTGTAGTGGACATCCACACTATAATATTTTACAACATATTTAACTTTTATGATGTGAGTTTTTTGTCTTTTTGAATGAGCAGATCATCCATCGTTTGCTTCACGTTGTTATATATCTATCTATGTTTACCGACACATGCGTTTGCACGTTTATTTTATATTAATTAATTAGTACACTCACCTAATATGAAATTCATATTATTTGAATGTGTGCGTTTATTCTTTAAGTGTTAAATTTCTTTCACTTTAAAAATTAAAATTTTAATTAGTCGACATCATATACTTTCATTCAAATTCAAAAAATATATATTTAAAACTCTTCATAGTATACGTTTATAGAAGTTTTTTCTTATGTTGATAAAGATCCTTTATACGAAAAATTCTGAAAACATATACTATTATTAGGAAAAAGGGTCTGAAAAATACTTCAACTTTGGCTTAAATTGTTGTTACCCTCCTGCACTATTTAGTAGTGTACACGTTACTATTTATAATTATGCAATTTTTATGATGTCCACATGGACACATATATACCTTTAAAATATACTATTAAATAGTGCAGGGGGTAAAAAGTCCTTTCCAAAGTTCGATATTGTTACAGCAATTTCGGTCAAAGTTCGGATATATTTCAAATTTTTTTCCCTTATTATTATTTTCACTTGGCTGCAGATTTCATTGAAAGGCTTTCTACCTCGTGATATTATTTGATTTTCTTGAAAATAATGTTTTTTTCTCATCACCTATTCCTTTTCATTAATTATCGATATATATCACAATTTGTTAATTTCGTCTCGAATCTAAATGATTTTTTTTCTTTCTTAAAATATTTATAGTTAAAATATATCGAGGAATCAATTGACTCTGAAACATAAGGTAACAAGACTACAACCCCATGTCATTGTCTTAAAGGATCCCAAATAATCACCACCCTGCGAGGATAAGCTAACCCCAAAAATTCATCCTTAGTTCGAATTGCAGATTACAAGTCACCTGCGTGAAGTCAGAATTACTAGTAACCGTCGTTAATTATATGTTGAAAAAAATCATTTTCGAGCCTTATATCCATCATCCATCACACTACGGGAGTTGGCTTGCCCAAAGTTACTATTTTAACTTTAAGAAAGAGGATCCTAAAGACAGGACTAGTGACTGAATTAAAGTCGATATAATATTTCAGATGGTCACTCCACTATGAATAGTTTCTTAGAAAGTCACTCAATTATGCATAGTTTTCTTAAAAAGTCGACATCTTTATTTTTAACTCAAAAGTCACTCAACTAAGGATTTTTCTCCTAGAAAGTCACTCAACTATTGATATTTCACCTAGAAAGTCAGTCAATCAATTCAAATAACTTTTTAATTAAATTTTACTGAACTATTTTTTTTATTTTAAGCTAAATTTTAAGAAATAAAAAGGTACAAATTATTTCATAAAAAATATTAAATGCATATTGGTAAAAGATAACAAAATATCGGATAAATCCATTATGGATCATACTAGTAGATCTAAATTATCCTATTTGATTTCTTAAAATAGAAACTCAATATTAGAGTCGTCAATATGGGCTAGGCCCGTTGGGTCGGCCTGGCCTAGAGTTGGACTATCATTTTTGGAGCCCATTTAATAAAATGACTTTTTAGCTCGGCCTGAATAAGTCTGCCGATTTGTGGAGATTGATAAATATAGATAGGGCCGGCCCGTGGGCTAAATAAAAATTAATTAAAAAATAAAAATAAAATAGAGTATTAAAAATAACAAGAGTCTAAACTCGAAATCTGTTTAAAGTTTGAAATATTACAATTTAAATACAAATTATGTTCATAATTTATGTACTACATAAAATAAAAATTTCCAAAAATTTCTAGGGAATCACATCATAAGCCGTAGCCTATGCAATATTGTCATAATTTTTGTGTTGTATTATGATTGGAAAACAATTAGGTTAATATTTCTATTTAGCTATTTGTATTTTTACTTGAAATCAAACTTAATAAATATTATAAAGATAATTTTATTTGTGAATTTGATCAACAAGTAGTAATGGTAAGACCATGTAATATTGTCTTGTCAATACTTATGATAATATTTAAAATTATTATTTAATTTAAAAAATTATAAA
>JAJOOE010006534.1:0-52883 GCA_036250405.1 Solanum raphanifolium
ATTTCCCACTCAATTTGACCCCCTGAATAAGAATATGAAGTCGAATTTCCGAAATCATGCACGGATTTTGAGATATATGGAAATTACAATTATAGGTGTTTCCGAAGCACATTTTCGGGCATTTTTGGGGTTGTTTCAGTTATATTATTAAGTGTGTTAAAATTGTTGAGAACCTGGGCATATGAGGAGGAAATCAGTGAGGCCGTGGAGGTCGGAGAAATGGTAATACAGGTAGAGGAGCAGTGCAGCCAGGCAAAGAGGTTACCCATCAAGATGACATGGCTCAGTTTTATGCCTTTTCGGGCAAGACCGATGCTAAAGGTCTAATGTAGTGATCACAAGTACTATTATTGTTTGTGACTAGATGGCTAAATCTGTTGTTTTATCCGAGTTCTTCTTATTCTTATGTGTCCAGGCGATTTGCCTCAGAATTTGATATGATTAGTGACATACTTGATGCCCCCCGCCATGTTTCTACCCTGGTTGAAGAGCCGGTCATAGTAACCCATGTATATCGTGTTGTCCTGTTGTGTTTATGGATTTTCAGACTTGGGTTGATTTGGTTATGTTATATATGACTGACTTGATATAATCTTAGGCATGACTTGGTTGTCCCCCTATTATGTTGTGCTTAATGGTAATGCTAACTCAGTGACTCTAGAGATCTTGGGTAGGGAAAGGTTAGAGTGGGAAGGGGGTACAAGCCTAAGTCAGCTAAGGTCATATCTTTCGTGCAGGGTAGGAAACTGGTGGGGCAGGGTTGTTTGGCCCTCTATTGAGTATATTCTTGTTGTGTCAGAATTTAGAGAAGTGTTTCCTATCGATTTGCCTGGAATGCCTCCTGATAGTAGATATATAGATTTCTATGTTGACTTGGAAACTGGCACTCGCCCCTTCTCCACTCCTCCTTATCGCATAGCTCTAGTAGAATATCGAGAGCTTAAAGCTCAAATTCAAGAGCTTCTTGATAAAGGTTTCATCCATCCTAGTGCTTCCCTGTGGGGTGCTCCTGTCTTGTTTGTTAAGAAGAAGGAAGGTAGTATGAGGACTGGTGATTTTATCTGAAGCCATAAAGGATTGGATTAATACCGGAATGACAGGCTTATGGATAAAGAAAGTTCCAATGAGTATACTTGGGTGAAGACAATTGAAGTATTTTAGTAAGAAAGTGCATATAAATTGGGTTAGTCATTTGAATATGACGAGTTTGCGTGAGTTTGAGGCGTCATGTTGATGAAAAGTTTGACATCCTAGTTATAGTCAAGGCTAACTGAGCTAATGGTAATAAGTGTTCGTGATGGATTGTGATGGGATGCAACTATATAATAAAATTGTTGGTTAAGCAAATTTTTGTATAGTAATTACGACTTGCGAGTATCTAAGGTTGTTGTTTTCAAATATTTGGTGAGTAACGTGGTTGTATGGAATGTTTTAAGAGATGGTGAGACACCACTCTAATAGAATTTTAAAGAGCTAGAGTTATAATGAAGGGAAATATAGTGGGATGTAGTACAACCTTTAGAGAGAGGTGAGAGCAAGAATATTTTATTATATTGCAAAGGCTAAAGAGATATCTTCAGAGGGGTAGATAATTGGGTTCAGAGACGCGTGAATTCATTCATTTTGCTGAGGCTATGGTAATAGTGTTACAAGTCCATCAGATTGGTTGAAAACTATTGAAAGATACTTGAGAAATGAGTGTACAACCACTAGCTCAAGTGTGATGATAAGTGCTTTGTTTTGGTTTTGAGTTTAGTAATGAGTATGATTGAATTATTAGCGAAATATATTGGAAGGTCGATAGAGATGCGATCCATGATAAGTGAAGATCCATGAATTCATAAAAATCTGCAAGGTATAAGCTAATGTTGAATGATAAGGGCATTATGTTATACAGTTGAATTTACAATTCAAATTTTTCATTGTAAGTCTACATTCGTGGTGATATATTTTGTCAAGGTATGAATTTGTAAGGTGAGAAATGGTCAATTGCATTAGGTGTTGAGCATTTGAAAGGACTTACACTGGTTTGAGTCGTAAAATTTATTACTTTTGATTGTGAAGTATCTAAGAAAGGTTTTCATTTTAAAAGTGTTGGTTTAGAGTAAGGTAAATGGTTGGAGTGTTCATGATGGTTGTTAGTTTTGAGAGTGTGGACTTCAGTGGAATGATGTGAAGCGTATGTGGAGTCAACTAAATGGAATTGACTGGTATCGACTCTTTAGAGGAAAACCTTTGGTGTTATTCAATATTTATTCCGTAAATTCTTATGTGACCATCTATTTCATTTTTTACATGATTGTGAGTATGATGCATTAGATATGCTCACGGGTGTTTTCACTTTTGTGGGTGGATCCCTAGTGGCAAATCAGTTGTACCGATCCTGCGATGTTCTCTTGATTGAGTGGGATGATTTGGGAAGACGTGGTTATTTTAGATGACTTATGTGGTGTTGTCTTGGAGTTTTTAAAGTATTTTAGTGGTTCTACATGTACCACCTTTCTTATGAGAGTTTATGGAAGATCTACCATGAGTATCTGTGGTTGTCCAACAATCTTAATAATCATCAAGTAGTCAAGGTCATGTATTGATTGTGTGTGGTTGAATGTGGGGATCATTGGGTCCAATTCTACTGTTCTTAAGAGTGATCTACAATCATAATTGCTAAATCTAGTATTCGATAGTGTGGTTAGAGGGTTTGTAGGCTTGGACATATCCCTCGATGAGTATCTGATGTCTAAAGATCAAATTTTTATAATTTAAGCTTATGGAAATTTATGTTGTGAGATGGAGATGTTGATAAGGACAATGATTGTTTGGGTATTATAAGTGTGTGTTGGTTGGTTCAGGGCCACCTCTAATTGTAGCGAGTATTGATTTAGAATTTTGTCATGCTTATGTGAGAAAGGATTAGTCCTGATGATTGTGTCAAGGTCCTTCATAATATGTGGCAGACGTGTGTACGATCAACTTTCATGGTTATTGGGAATAGCTTGGTTGTTAGTTAATTTTACATACAACAATATTTATTACTCAAGTATTGAGATGACTTCATTGAGGCATTGTATAGGAGGATGTGTAGAAATTCAATTGGTTGGTTTGAGGTTGAAGATGTGAAACCCTTAGGGGGTAATGAGATTCGGTAAGAACAGCATGCGAGACAAATATGTCCAGCTATTCGACGGTTCATATACTACTCTACTCTTAATTTAGCCTTTTTCTCCTAGTTTGTCACTCGGAGACTACTGATAGGTAAATTGGTATCTATTGTAACGACCTGATTCCGTTGTTATGGAAAAGCCAACGCGGAAAAATTTTGGGCTGGAAAACTTTTTGGTAGTAACTTGAGAATTCCTAGCCTAGTCCAGATTTGGATGAAATCAGAGTTAGTGAGGTCTAGGTACATATGGTAATGAATGCAAGATCTAATTATGAATTTGATAACATGAATAGATAGCTAAGACGTTAAGGAAATCGTACGACTTTAAGGGATTGAATTCGGGTGAGTAGAACTCCCAAAATTGATCTTAGCATGAACGGGTATTTTCTAAGTGTCATGGGTTGAAGGTGTGTTGTGAAATAGGGGGTTTGAAACTCTTAAATTAGCTCACTGTTTCCGTGCAAGCCACCAAGGCGGGATTATTCCCTCTAGGGCGAGGCAGCGGTGGCAGGATGGAAGCCGCCATAGCGGGACATTCGCGACTTAAGTAGGAAATAAATCCCAAAAACGTTATTTTCTGCAGGTTTCGGTCTTGAGAGCTAGGAGGCGACCCCAGGGGGTTTCTTGACAGTTTTCCACAACTTTTGGTGCTAAAGGTAAGATTTTTACTCCCTGAATCCATTTTTCGATCCGTAAAATTTAGTTTCTTTGGTAATTATCGATGGGGAGTGTTTTGATTTGGGAGTTATGGTGGAAAAAACCCTAATCTGGGCATGGGGGATCAATGGTTTGGCCTTGGGTTGATATTATTGATTATAATTCGGGTAATTAGGTGTTGTTTATTGATCCTCGCGTTATTATGATTATTTGTAGACCAAGAACAAGTAGAAAGAATCCGAAAGGGGAAGAATCAAGTTTCATAGGGGATTCAAGCTTGAATTCGAGGTAGGTAATGGTCGTGATTTCATGTTGGCATGATGTCTGTTGGTAATTGAGTCATTGTAATGCATGTATGTATGTGAAGGAAGACTTGTTGATCACACCTAATGAAATTGAGCATGAGCGAATGATTGTATGCCATGAATCAACATTTGATTGTATGATTATGAGAATGTACATTGTGATTGTGATTGTGGCTTGTTGAATGGATCGGGATTCACGTTCTGACATACTAACTTGGATCGAGTGCCACTTTCTGGCAAATATATGGGATCGGGTGTCACGTCCGGCATACTTACTTGGATCGGGTACCACGTACCAGTACACTAACAGTTTGGGTATGAGTTCCATCAGAGGACCATTGAATTGGGTTCCATGAGAGAATCATAGATTTGTTATATCTACTTGTTATTGAGAATGTGGAATATTGCATTGCTCCTGAAATGATAATCGATGTGTATATATATATTATGTGCATGTATGTGTTTACATTGTTGGAATTCTGATATATGTCGTCCTTACTGGGATAGCTGCATGATCCTACCAGTACACTGTGGTTGTGTACTTATACTGCAGTTGCTCTTTCTTTGTTGAGTACAGGGCATCTTTAGGCTGCTATTGACAGACCTCAGCTAGGTGACTATTGAGCATGGCCGGATTCAAGGGTGAGCTAGTTCTTTTAGGCTGCCATGGATCTCTCTTGTTTAAGTCCACTCTTTTGAAACTCAGACTATTTTTTAAGGTGTTTGCTTAGTTTCGGGGTTGTACCCCTTGTTCTTAGACTTGTCATTAGTAGAGTGTTGGTACAATGACTTTCAGGTTCTAGGGGTTGTTGTTCGGCATTAGTTTGGCTAGTTTATTTAAACTTTTGGAGTTTATGGGAACTCCGTATTTATTTTTGTCATTTAAACCTTCTTCTATATCTTTAAATGCCTATTTTTTTGTTAAGTTGTGTAGTTGGGTTGTAGTAGTGGTTCTCCCACCGGAGGGTTAGTGTGGGTGCCAATCACGATGGTCTAGGTCGTGACAGTTGCAATTGGCTTGAATTTCCTTAAAGAGAGTGAGATATTCGTGCATCAGCTTGAAGATATTTTATTTCTTCATTTTGATTTTCAATGGTAATCTTATAATTTTTCACTAACATCCTCCATTGTCAGTCCCACCCCTCACAATCAGATCAATAAATATAATGATATTGAATAGTAGAGGTAGCAGTGGGATGGAGTTTAGAAGAAACTTCCAAGCTATCTTGGATTGAAATTGGCCACCACTTGTTTCCCTTATAGAAACAAAAATACAAGATCACCAAGACCTTCTGGACAAATTTCCTTAAATATAATGATCTAAGTTCCCGCGAGGGGAAATACTGGTGGTCTAGTTTTCCTATGGGGTGACTTTATCTTGGAGTTGGATGACATTGCAACAACTGATCATGAAATCCATGTAATTGTCAATGTATGTACAACAAATAAGTATGGACTTTCTAGTATCATTTATGCTAGTACATATTGTAATGTACAAAAACATTTGAGGGAAAACTTAAAAAAAATTAAAAACACTCATTAAGATGATTGGCTAATTGGGCTGATATTAACAAACTATTGAGAATTACAAATAAAGTTGGAGGTAGGTCCATTATCATTTCTCACGTAAATGACTTTTGGATGTGATTAGTTATGGTGAGATGATTAATTTAGGTTTAATAGGTAGCAAATACACATGGTTAAATAAGCGCTACAAAAATAGATCGACATTTATTTTTGAAAGACTAGACCAATTTTCAGCAAATGAGAACTATTTTTGCAGTTATTGAGATGCACAAGTACACCACCTACCTTGTAGGGATTCAGATCACTGTCTCGTTCTAATATAAGTGTTCCCACACAAAAGTAAGCATAAAAATAAAATCTTTCGCTTCGAATTCATGTGGACTTCATACCCCGAGTTACCAAATCTAATCTCTTTCAATTGGCTTAACTCACCAAACAGATCTCACGTATTCTCTTCTTTTGAATGAAGTGTTACCTTCTGGAATAAGAAAACTTTTGGAAACATTTGTTATTAAAAAAATGACTCCTCCAACGAATTGAGGGTATCAAAAATCATCAAATTATAGCACCAACTCCTTCCTATCAAAACTAGATGTTGACCTAATTGAAGAATACAACCTTATACTTATATTAAAGGAAGATTTCTAGACATTTAAAATCTAGAGTCAACAGGCTCAATGAGGGTGACTACAACACTAAGTTCTTCCATACAATAACTCTCAATCAAAGTAGAAGAAATAAAATTGTTTCCCTCCAAATCCAAGAGGGTTCCTGGTTGTATGACCTAGTTTCCATCAAATCCCAACAGCGTTATAATCGTTCAATAAATAACTACTCACTTCCAAAAAATGAACGGGAAACATGCAACTATGATCATCAAATCAGATCTGGAAAAAGTATTTGACAACTGGAATGGACTTTCTTCTAGAAAACAATTTTATACAAATAATAATGTGCGACAAACATAAATATAAGGCAAATTTTGTGAAATGGAAACCACCGTCAATAGGATTTAAACTAAACACAAACGGATCATTGAGTATAGAAACAGGAAAATGAGGCATACAAGGAGTCATTCAGGATACATTAGGGAATTGGATAGCCAGATTGATAGGGAATATCTTCAAAGCTACATCGATCCAAACAAACTATGTGGCCTATTACATGATCTAAAACTCCACTAGACAACAAGTTTATGCCATTACAAATTGATATAGATTGTAAGGAAATTACATATTATTTATAAAATGATTGTCCTGCTCTATCTAATATCTTAAATGATCACAGGACACTACTTTTCCAGCTAGGAAACCTCCCCCCCCCCCAACCTTTGCAGATATCCAGAGGAGAAACAAGTGGCGTACTAGCTATGGAGGGGCTCTAATATATCAACAAACACTCCTCTTGTGCACTTGGTAGTTCCACCTTTGTTTGTGTCTAAGAAGTTAGGAACAAACAAGGAGAGATATCTTTTTTTAAGCTAACTATGTCATCTACTACTCCTGTCTTTTGTAATATGTATTGTACTACCCCCTATACACACATACTAAACACCACCCCTAGATGTGACATAGCGTACTCGACCCCGAAGGGGTCTCACACAAGCCTCATAACATATCATGACATAAGAACATAGGAAAATAGTGCGGAAATTTAAAACTTCTCTTTACAATCGATGCCTTTTACAAAATGAGAGGGAGTCTACAACACTATGTGTCAAACCATCTATAACACTTGCATACAATCTTAGGGACACGAGCATTACGAAAGTCTAAAACATAAAAGAAAGACCTAAAGGGAAATGTGGGTTTGTCCTCAAAGTTATGAGGACTCACCAAATCTTCAACTCCTTGCTCCTTAGAAACCTATCTTCCATGAATGGAACTCAAATCTCCAAACCCTACACTTTGTGAAAAGTGTAGAAGAAATATGGGTTAGCACAAAAATGTACTTAGCATGGAAGCCATGGATAAAAATCCTTAAAACATGCAAAAAGGGACATTTTAGTTGAAACCATGCTATATGCCAATTTTGAACATCATCTTTGAAATAGTTGGAGAATGTAACTCATAAGACAACTCATGTACAATTCATCATGGCATAGAATATATCAACATAATCACACACACAGTCTTCAATATAATGCATACACCAATCATCAGAAGACATAGTTCACATACATAATTAAATACCAAGATCATCTCATCATAATAGAACCATCACATAAGTAGCCCTAACTTATACTCGTGCAATGCATAGATAGGATCCCATAATCCCATATACACTAAGTACCACTTTTAGGCCGCAATGATCATACTTATCATGCTTTGATCTCATCCATAGTTAATACTCATAGACAAGTAAGCATTTATGTTCAATAACTCATATCAAGGAAATCCATACTTAGCAACAGTCCATATCATAAATGCATAAAGTCATTTATCTTCATAGCATAACAAAGCCACACCATGACCCCTTTCATGGTCTACTTGTGCAATGCATAAGTGAAGTCCCATACCCCCACTTATACTAAGTAAATCTCTTTAAAAAGTCATAAGTATAGTTATTGTTTATGTTCGTAATTCATGTAAAGCATGCATTAACTCATAAATCATCATATTATAAGAGAAACATACCACAATCACCCTTAAAGTCTACTTGTGCAATGCATAAGTGAAGTCTCATACCCCCACTCATACTAAGTAGAACCTCTTGAGGTACCATAATAAATAACTCATGTTCTTATTCATATTCTTGTTCATGGAGGGAAATTAGCCTTAATCGACATAGACCATGTGAGCTACATGGAATCCGGTGTCATGTCCCACACCGAAAATAGATGTCCTACTTGCCTAAGGTAGAACTACATATATTAGCTTTTAGGTGGATCCACTAGCTAAAGATCTATGTGGGCACATAGTTATGTGATAGGGAGATTGTTACTAGAAACCTGGCCTATTGGATAGATGGGAGAGCTTCCATCTCATGAGATGACCTGACCTATTGCATTGACAGGATGGTCTTTTGCTCATATTCATATCCACTCGGTGGTAAGCATTATTTCCCAAACATTACACAATTAGTCTTTAGTTGTATTTACATGTGTGAAGGAGTATCTTACCCTTCATGCAAAACAACTCATAAAATAGCTCATAGATTTAATTAGGTGAGAATGTCCTTTCAACCTTACAATCATCAATATGCGAGTAAACCTTTCCTATCATATTCATTGTATGTTCATGAGAATAGCCTTTCAATCAACACAACAATACTATCATAGTCATAGACATTTCATACATAGTCACGTGTAACGGTATGGGGAGAATGATCTTGCAACAATACAACAATTACACCATAATCATAGAGTCTTCACTTTTCAAGTGAATCATAAGCTCATACACAATTCTCAGAAACATGTATAAAGCATCATAGTTTTCCCTTCAAGGCCATGAATCAAACTCAACCCAAACATCTAGAATTTCTACATTAGATAGGGGAATATAATGATTGAATAATACAATCAACACCTTAGTCACATCATATTCATGTTCATGCATGGGGTGTGTGTGTGATTTACTTTTCACTGACACATCAACAACCTTATCATCAAAGACACTTCATTACCAAAGTATTCATAAAACATGCACATAATATGACAACCATACATAATTCTCATTTCTTGCATACAAGGATCATAAGTCACAATAAATCGACATATCTAGCATTGATTATATTAGACATGGATATAGTCACAATTGAAGTAGTTTATTCATTGCATGCATAAGCTCATGTTAAAATTATTGTAGGTCATGTGGGTAAAGTCCTTCCACAATAATACCATATATCATTCAACATGCATAATAGCTTCCTTCTTAAAGCCTCAATATTCATAGCTCCTTCATTTTAGCATCAAGTAAGCTCAATCTCAATACTACTCAACCATGATCCATCATATAAGACCTAAACTAATTCATTAATGTCTACAAGCTTTACTTATAAGCAATTCATGTCTAGGTTATCCAATATAAGGAAATTCATAAAAAAGTTCATCAATCTTAGAAGGTCACATCTAAACCCTCAATTTGCCTCTTTCATGACACAACACTAGGCTATATCAATTTCACCCTAGAATCTTAGGTTAATAAAGAATGCATGCATAATCATACTAAAGTCATGTAATTACACCATAAACAATCATTATATACTCAATTGAGCTAGCATACAACAATACCCACACTTGAAGATCCACATTGGGAAAATTGGGGATTTCATGGGTTCTTGGGATAATCCATCATAAATCAATATTAAATCATCAATTCAATCATAATTCTTCATAATTAAACCATTGGAAGCGTTTTTAAAGAGAACCCATGACTTAGATTGAAAACTCAACTTTTGGGAATTGGAAAGCTTTAAAATCTAGTTTTGGAAGGGCTCTATGGATGAAGGCTACCCATAGATGAAAAGCCACCATACCTCATGTAGATTCCTCACGAAATTGAAGAGAAAAGGCTGCTCCTTGAACCCTAAACTTTAGCTTGTTCTTGTTCTTCGATGCAGTCTTAGAGAGAGAAATATTTAAGAGGAGAGTATTTGGGAATTTGATTTGGGTCTTGTGAACAATGAGTTAGTTGGTTTTGTTTAGGGGTCTTATTATGTATTTATAGGTGTCTTAATTAATATTAAACGACCTTAATTAATTAATTAACCCTAAACTCATTCCGAAATCCCCAACTTAAAAACTAAAGTTCAAAAACTGCCATGACCTACAAAATCCCCACCCACGGACCGTAAGTGGGTCCACGAGACGTACTGGCAAGTCGTTGATAGGAAAGAGAGTTTTGGAGGAATAAGGGAGGTCAAGCCTCGACGCACAACCCCCACCTATGGGGCATGAGTCCACCCATGTCTCGTGGGTGCCCATCCGTAGGTGGTTCTGTTTTTGACAGCTTTTTGGTTCTTAGGGCAGCCTTGGGGTTAGAATTTAGGGTCATCCTCTAGGACCCTTGGTTGTTCCTTGGGGAGTCGTACCTTGACGTTCAACCCCTAAACCCCTCAACCTAAGCTTGGGAAACCATTTTACAACATAAAACCCCCACATCAAACTCAACAACTCTCACGTAAGGCTCTAGTTTCACCTATAAGTTTTTCCGAGGTGTTACATTATCTCCCCCTTAGGAACATTCGTCCTCTAATGACACTTTAAACACATTATGGAATTAAAGACTCAAGACTAGCAGCCCATCATACATGAAATATCAAAATGCACATAAACAAAGAGGAAACTTCAACTCCAACTAAACACACTCAATGCAACAAAAGGAACTAGGAACTACATCCAATAACCCATTTATGCATGAGATTCTCATAACTAGTCATGTTCAAGGAGGAACTACCATCCCCTAGTCATAACATGCTCAACATACTCTCATGGAGCTCATATGTATTTTACTCTCAAAAAGCATTTTATTCAAGGAGGAATACCTCAACTTCGAATTAAAGCATGTTCATACATTCTTCTCATGAAGTACAATAGCCACCTCATACTCAAAGCACTACAACATGAGGAAAACAACTCACATAAACTCATTTTCTTCCAAAACACAAATTTTCATGAACATGCATTATATAAGGAAATCATGGCAACACATAAACATACAACAACCTTGTTAGCTAGGCATACCATCTCCCCCCTTGGGAGTATGCCTATACAAACTCTTCTAAACATCATACATCACATAATCATAGGAGGAACTACCTTCTCCAACTAAAAGCAAGTTCAACACAACATTATGGAGCCAATATGCTATTTCCCCACAAGCATAACAAAGCATGTTCATCAAATCACCTCGTGAATTCAAATATGCCATCATCATACTAAAATGCACAATCAACATGAGGGACATGTAAATCATGAAAACTCATTTTATACAAAACAAGAATTTTCTCAAGAACATGCATAACATAAGGAGATCATGACAATTCTCTAAATCACACATGACTCATAAAACAAGCATGAAAAGGAACTCTTGGTCTCAAGCTAGAATAGGAATAGAAGAAAGGGATGAGGATATCGGGACTTTCAATCAATATTGCCATCTAAGCATATCATCTCCCCCTTAGGAGTAAGCCCCTTACTAAGACCTCAAATACTACTCCTTTCAAACAATCCTAAAGCATCACCAAAACTCATAATAACCTTACCGGGTTCTAAAACCAATAGAGGTCTAATAACCATACCTCCAAAACCTACCAAGTTAACAAGAGTAACTCTATGGGACAAGAAAATTTATGGAACACATATAACATCCAAGACTCCCCAATCATGAAATGAGTCAAGGAGGACTTATCATCTTAGGCTAGAGGAGGAATAAAAGGGAGTATAAGGATATTGGGACATCTCATTGGCCCTTGGCCTCCCAAGTAGCATCCTCAAATAGAACCCTTACTAAAATACTACTCCTCAACATTCTCATGGAATCACTTCCTTACTCTTTTATTTCCTAACTTGCCGGTCTAAGATCCTAATCGGTATTTCTAAATTAGAGAAGGTTCTCATTAAGCAACTCTAGCTCACAAGCAACCTTATCAACACCACTCAAGGTCTCATATGAGCCTACCAAACTGGGACTAGACTTCTCAAATTCACTACACCTCTTAAGGTGATAATTTCAAGCCAATCCAAATCATGAACATCTAGAACACTCAACGGCCTTGCTATCTAAGCACATTTCTTTCAACTTCTAAGGTCGAGCAAGTTATCACTCAACTTTTCACATCGATCACACAAGATGGTTTTTTTTTCACCATGGAGAATTACACTTCTACCCTCTTTTAAAGGACTCTACTCACTCAATATCTCTAGGCATCACTTAAACACCGCTATTCATCAAATTCTCCAACAAAACACATAACCATAAAGCAACCCATCTATACCAAAGGATATCATATAAATCTATCATATCAAGGCTCATCTAGTCACATAGCCATAATTGGCATAACTACTAACCGTTTCTCCCTCAATCCTTGTAGAATGCGCCCTTCAAGTGGTCATATCCTAAAGACCATCAAATAAGGAATAGAAGAGAGACCTTATAGAATTAAAATCTATGGCACGACTTGGAGAACGAAGAAGTGAAGTTTTTACTAACATCCAATAGCCTCCTATTCATAAATGTGGTGCGCTTCACATTTATGAACAAGACTCTACTAGACGTGGTTTGAGACATCTTAAAACAATCACAAAATCTTATGCTCTGATACCATGTTTGTCACGACCCAAGGCTACCTCCAAGATGTGACACGGTGTAATCGACCCTAAAGGGGTCTCAGACAGGCCTCATAGCATATCATAGCACAAGAAAATTGGAAAATAGTCTGGAAATTTAAAACTTTTCTTTATAATCGAAGTCTTTTATAAAATAAGAAGGAATCTACAACACTATGTCTCAAACCATCTATAACACTTGAATACAATCTTAGGGACACATCCCTTATAAAAGTCTAAAACATAAAAGAAAGACCTAAACGGAAAAATGGGTTTGTCCTCGAATCTATGAGGACTCACCAAATCTTCAACACCTTGCTCCTTAGAAACCTATCTTCCAAGAATAGAACTCAAGTCTCCAAACCCTACACATTGTGAAAAATGTAGAAGAAATATGGGTTAGCACAAAAATGTACTAAGTATGGAAGCCATGCATAAAAATCCTTAAAACATGCAAAAAGGGACATTTTAGTTGAAACCATGCTATATGCCAATTTTGAACATCATCTTTGAAATAGTAAGAGAATGTAACTCATAAGACAACTCATGTACAATCATCATGGCATAGAGGATATCAACATAATCACACACATAGTCTCCAACATAATGCATACACCAATCATCATAAGACATAGTTCACATACATAATTAAATACCAAGATCATCTAATCATAATAGAACCATCACAAAAGTAACCCTAAGTTATACTCGTGCAACGCATAGATAGGATCCTATAATCCTATCTACACTAAGTACCACTTTTAGGCCACCATGCTCATACTTATCATGCTTTGATCTCATCAATAGTTAATACTCATAGACAAGTAAACATTCATGTTCAATAAATCATATCAAGGAAAGCCACACCTAGCAACAATCCATATTATAAATGCATACAATCATTTATTTTCATAGCTTAAGAAAGCCATACCACGACCCCTTTCATGGTCTAGTTGAGCAATGCATAAGTGAAGTCTCATACCCCCACTAATACTAAGTAAAGATCATTAAGAAGTCATAAGTATAGTTCATGTTCATGTTCGTAATTCATGTAAAGTATGCATTAACTCATAAATCATCATATCATAAGAGAAACATACCCCAATCACCCTAAAAGTCTACTTATGCAATGCATAAGTGATGTCCCATACCCCCACTCATACTAAGTAAAACCTATTGAGGAACCATAGTACATAACTCATGTTCTTATTTATATTCTTGTTCATGGAGGAAAATTAGACTTAACCAACATAGACCAAGTGAGTTACATGGAATCCGATGTCATGTCCCACACCGAAAAGAGATGTCCTAATTGCCTAAGGTAGAACTACATGTATTAGCTTTTAGGTGGATCCACTAGTTGAAGACCTATGTGGGAACATAGTTATGGGATAGGGAGATTGCTACTAGAAACCCCGGCCTATTGCATTAACGAGAGAGCTTCCATGTCACTAAATGACCTGGCCGATTGCATTGACCAGAGGGTCATTACCTCATATTGATATCCACTCGGTGCTAAGCATTATTTCCCAAAATTTACATAATTAGTCTTTAGTTGTATTTATATGTGTGAAGGAGTATCTTACCCTTCATTCAACACAACACATAAAATAGCTCATAGATTCAATTAGGTGAAAATGTCCTTTCAACCTTAGAATTATCAATATGTGAGTAAACCTTTCACATCATATTCATAGTATGTTCATGAGAATAGCCTTTCAATCAACACAACAACACTATCATAGTCGTAGACATTTCATACATAGTCATGTGTAAGGGTATGAGGAGAATGATCTTGCAACAATACCATAATTACACCATAATCATTGAGTCTTCACTTTCCAAGTGAATCATAAGCTCATACACAATTCTCATAAATATGTAGAAACCCTCATAACTTGCCCTCCAAGTCCGTGAATCAAACTCACCCCAAACATATAGAATTTCTACATTAGATAGGGGAATATAATGATTGAATAATGCAATCAACACCTTAGTCACATCATAGTCCTGTTCCTGCATGGTGTGTGTGTGATTGTCCTTTTAATGACATATCAACAACCTTATCATCATAGACACTTCGTTCTCAAAGTGTTCATAAAACATGCACATAATATCAAAACCATGCATAATTCTCATATCTTTCAAACAAGGATCATAGGTCACATCAAATCAATATATCTAGCATTCATTATATTAGACATGGATATAATCACAATTAAAGTAGTTCATTCATTGCATGCATAAGATCACGTGCTCATATTGTAGGTCATATGGGCAAAGTCCTTCCACAATTATAACATTTATCATTCAACATGCATAATAGCTTCCTTCTTAAAGTCTCAACATTCATAGCTCATTCATTTTAGGTTTTACTCTTGAAGCCTTAGAAGTCATCTTCATACTACAAGCATTACTCTCAATCAATACCTCACATGGTCATCATGTAAACCTAACTCTCTGGCTAAACTAACCACGTGCTTCATTCTTAACCAATTATAGTCATATAACATCAAGTAAACTCAATCTTAATACTACTCAACCATGATCCATCATATAAGCCCTAACCTTATTCATTCATGTCTACAAGCTTTAATCATAAGCAACTCATGTTTAGGTTACCTAATCTAAGGCAATTCATAAAGAAGTTCATCAATCTTAGAAGGTCACATCTAAACCCTCAATTTGCCTCTTTCATGACACAACACTAGGCTATATCAATTTCACCCTAGAATCTTAGGTTAATCAAGAATACATGCATAATCATACTAAAGTCATGTAATTACACCATAAACAATCATTATATACTCAATTGGGCCAACATACAACAATACCCACACTTGAAGATCCACATTGGGAAAATTGGGGATTTCATGGGTTCGTGGGATAATCCATCATAAATCAATATTAAATCATCAATTAAACCATAATTCTTCATAATTAAACAATTGAAAGCATTTTTAAATAGAACCCATGACTTAGATTAAAAACTCAACTTTTGGAAATTGGAAAGCTTTGAAATCTAGTTTTGGAAGGGCTCTATGGGTGAAGGCTACCCATAGCTGAAAAGCCACCATACCTCATGTAGATTCCTCAAGAAATTAAAGATAAAAGGATGCTACTTTAACTCTAAACTTTACCTCATTCTTGTTCTTCATTGGAGTCTTAGAGAGAAATATTGGAGAGGAGAGTATTTGGGAATTTGATTTGGGTCTTGTGAAGAATGAGATAGTTGGTTTAGTTTAGGGGTCTAATTAGGTATTTATAGGCGTATTAATTAATATAAAACAACCTTACTTAATTAATTAACCCTAAGCCCCTTCCTTAATCCCCAACTTAAAAACTAAAGTTCAAAAACTGCCATGACCCACGAAACCCCCACCGACAGATCATGGGTGGGTCCACGAGTCGTACTGGAAAGTCGTGGATGGGACAGAGAGTTTTGGAGGAACATGGGAGTAGAAGCCTCGACCCAAGACCCCCACCTACGGGGTGTGACTCCACCCATGGCTCGTGGGTGCCCATCCGTAGGTGGTGCTATTTTTGACAGCTTTTTGGTTCTTGGGGCAGCCTTGGGGTTATACTTTAGGGTCTTCCCCAAGGAATCTTGATTAGTCCTTGGGGAGTTGTACCTCGAGTTAAACCCCTAAACCTCTTAACCTAAGCTCGAAAAACCATTTTACAACATAAAACTCCACATCAAACTCAACAACTCATATGTAAGGCCCTAGTTTCACCTATAAGTTTTTTCGAGGTGTTACATTTAGCCCCTAGATGTGACACGGCGTACTCGACCCCGAGGGGGTCTCATAAAAGCCTCATAGCATATCATGACATAAGAACATAGGAATATAGTGCGGAAATTTAAAACTTTTCTTTACAATCGAAGTCTTTTATAAACTGAGAGGAGTCTACTGCAATATGTCTCAAACCATCTATAACACTTGAATACAATCTTAGGGACACGACCCTTACAAAAGTCTAAAACATAAAAGAAAGACCTAAAGGGAAAAGTGGGTTTGTCGTCGAAGCTATGAGGACTCACCAAATCTTCAAATCCTTGCTCCTTAGAAACCTACCTTCCAAGAATGGAACTCAAGTCTCCAAACCCTACACTTTTTGAAAAATGTAGAAGAAATATGGGTTAGTACAAAATGTACCAAGTATGGAAGCTATGCATAAAAATCCTTAAATCATGCAAAAAGAGACATTTTAGTTGAAACCATGCTATATGCCAATTTTGAACATCATCTTTGAAATATTTGGAGAATGTAACTCATAAGACAACTCATGTACAATTCATCATGGCATAAAGGATATCAACATAATCACACACATAGTCTCAACCATAATGCATACACCAATCATCATATTACATAGTTCACATACATTATTAAATACCAAAATAATCTCATCATAATAGAACCATCACATAAGTAACCCTCAGTTATACTTATGCAATTCATAGATAGGATCCCATAATCCCATCTATACTAAGTACCACGTTTAGGCCATCATGCTCATACTTATCATGCTTTGATCTCATCCATATTTAATACACATAAACAAGTAAACATTTATGTTCAATAACTCATATCAAGGACGGCCACTCTTAGCAACAATCCATATCATAAATGCATAAAGTCATATATCTTCATAGCATAAGAAAGGCACACCATGACCCCTATTATGGTCTACTTGTGCAATGCATAAGTGAAGTCCCATACCCCCAATCACACTAAGTAAAGCTCACTACGAAGTCATAAGTATAGTTCATGTTCATGTTCATAATTCATGTAAAGCATGCATTAACTCATAAATCATCATATCTTAAGAGAAACATACCACAATCACCCTTAAACTCTACATGTGCAGTGCATAATTAAAGTCCCATACCCCAACTCATAGCAAATAACTCATGTTCTTATTCATAATCTTGTTCATGGAGAGAAATTAGCCTTACCGACATAGACCATCTGAGCTACATGGAATCCGGTGTCATGTCCCACACCGAAAAGAGATATCCTACTTGCCTAATGTAGAACTACATGTATTAGCTTTTAGGTAGATTCACTAGCTAAAGAACTATGTGGGCACATATTTATGGGATAGGGATATTTCTACTAGAAACCTGGCCTATTGCATTGACGGAAGAACTTCCATCTCATGAGATGACCCGACTTATTGCATTGACGGGAGGGTCTTTACCTCATATTCATATCCACTCAGTGCTAAGCATTATTTCACGAACTTTACATAATTAGTATTTAGTTGTATTTACATGTGTGAAGGAGTATCTTAACCTTCATTCAACACAACTCATAAAATAGCTCATATATTCATTTAGGTGAGAATGTCCTTTCAACCTTCGAATCATCCATATGTGAGTAAATCTTTCACATCATATTCATAGTATGTTCATGAGAATAGCCTTTCAATCAACACAACAATATTATCATAAACATAGACATTTCATGCATATTCATGTGTAAGGGTATGGGGAGAATGATCTTGCAACAACACCACAATTACACCATAATCATAGAGTCTTCACTTTCCAAGTGAATCATAAGCTCATACACAATTCTCATAAACATGTATAAACACTCATAATTTTCCCTTCAAGGCCATGAATCAAACTCAACCCAAACATATAGAATTTCTACATTAGATAAGGGAATATGATCATTGAATAATACAATCAACACCTTAGTCACATCATAGTCATGTTCATGCATCGGCTGTGTGTGTGATTGTCCTTTCAATGATACATCAACAACCTTATCATCAAAGACACTTCATTCTCAAAGTGTTCATAAAACATGCATACAATATCACAATCATGCATAATTCTCTTGCATACAAGGATCATAGGTCACATCAAATCGACATATCTAGCATTCATTATATTAGACATGGATATAATCACAATTCAAGTAGTTCATTCATTGCATGCATAAGCTCATGTGCTCATATTGTAAGTCATGTGAGTAAAGTCCTTCCAGAATAATACCATATATCATTCAACATGCATAATATCTTCCTTCTTAAAGCCTCAACATTCATTGCTCCTTCATTTTAGCTTTTACTCTTTAAGCCTTAGAAGTGATATTCATACTACAAGAATTACTCTCAAGAAATAACTCACATGGTCATCATGTAAACCTAACTCTCAAGGTAAACTAACGACGTGCTTCATTCTTAACAAATTATAGTCATATAACATCAAGTAAACTCAATCTCAATACTACTCAACCATGATCCATCATATAAGCGCTAACCTAATTCATTCATGTCTACAAGCTTTACTTATAGACAATTCATGTTTAGATCATCCAATCTAAGGAAATTCATAAAGAAGTTCATCAATCTTAGAAGGTCACATCTAAACCCTCAATTTTCCTCTTTCATGACATAACACTAGGCTATATCAATTTCACACTAGAATCTTAGGTTAATCAAGAATACATGCATATTCATACTAAATTCATGTAATTACACCATAAACAATCATTATATACCCAATTTAGCAAACATACAACAATACCCACACTTGAAGATCCACATTGGGAAAATAGGGGATTATATGGGTTCTTGGGGGAATCCATCATAAATAAATATTAAATCATAAATTCAATAATAATTCTTCATAATTAAACCATTGAAAATGTTTTGAAAGAAAACCCATGACTTAGATTGAAAACTCAACTTTTGGGAATTGGAAAGCTTTGAAATCTAGTTTTGGAAGGGATCTATGGGTGAAGGCTACCCATAGATGAAAAGCCACCATACCTCATGTAGATTCCTCACACAATTCAAGAGAAAAATCTGCTCCTTGAACCCTAAACTTGACCTTGTTCTTGTTCTTCAATGGAGTCATAGAGAGAGAAATATTGTAGAGGAGAGTATTTGGGAATTTGATTTAGGTCTTGTGAAGAATGAGTTAGTTAGTTTAGTTTAGGGGTCATATTAGGTATTTATAGGTGTCGTAATTAATATTAAATGGTCTTACTTAATTAATTAATTAACTCTAAGCCCCTTCCTTAATCCCCAACTTAGAAACTAAAGTTCAAAAACTACCATGATCCACGAAACCCCCACTCACGGACTGTGGCTGAGTCCACGAGCCGTACTGGAAAGTCGTGGATGGGACAGAGAGTTTTGGAGGAACAGGGGAGGTTAAGCCTGGACCCACGACCCCCACCTACGGGGCGTGAGTCCACCCACGGCTCGTCGGTGCCAATCCGTAGCTGGTGCTGTTTCTGACAGCTTTTTGGTTCTTGGGGCAGCCTTGGGGTTACACTTTAGGGTCCTCCTCAAGGACCCTTGGTTGGTCCTTGGGGAGTCGTACCTTGAATTTCAACCCCTAAACCCCTCAACCTAAGCT
Organism: Solanum raphanifolium; assembly: GCA_036250405.1. Classification (NCBI taxonomy): domain Eukaryota; kingdom Viridiplantae; phylum Streptophyta; class Magnoliopsida; order Solanales; family Solanaceae; genus Solanum; species Solanum raphanifolium. Next base: position 20,304 of record JAJOOE010006534.1, read on the forward strand.
CCGGAAACCATTTGGCAACATAAAACCCCACAACAAACTCAACAACTCACACGTAAGGTTCTAGTTTCACCTACACGTTTTTCCGAGGTCTTAGAATGATGATTCCATCACAATCCAAGTAATGATGCATATTAAGTCTTATTAATATAATATTTGTTTTTACCAACAAATAAAAAAATAAAGAAACTCTAATATAATAGAATATACGATTAGTTTAAATAATATTAAGTGTCTTGTTATAATTTAATTATTTTATAGCAAAATGGTAGTCTAGCTTATATATATATCAAGTGGTCGATTACTCATGACAAATATTTAGTTGAATAGAAAATATATTTGACGATAATTGACACAAATCGATCAGTAATATGTATACTTGTTCATAATCCATCATCAACAAAGAGGGTTGTCGATGATTGTTGGTAAAGTGCTTGAGCTTTTACAACAATGAAAAAATTGATTAGAAATAACTGTATGAATGAATTGAATAACAATGGATGAGAACTAATAATAATATAATAGATGAACTGCAGAACAATTTTATCATTGGAGAGTAATTTTTTGATGAATAGCCTAAATTTTTGGCTGAAGAAGGGGATTTGAAAGTGGAGAAATCGGGATCTTTGGGAGGGAGGAAATTTATTTTCTATTTTAAATAGTGTAGTTTAAACTTTGAAAATGGAAATACTAATTTACAATTTAATACTTTGAAACTGAGATGTTAGTCTTTTAAGGTTTTGATGGTAGAAAATATTTTATATAATTTAGGACCTAGGTTTAAGTATTTACAATTTTTTAACTTCAAATGATGACATTATAAATGGTGTCATTTTTGCCAGTAGATTAAGACTTGGTGCTAGTTTGCAAATTAAGTTTTGAAAATGTCCTTCTAGCAAAATTAGTAGAATATTCAAGAAACCCTAGAGTCCCATTTTTATTTTATATATATAGTTGTGTTCAACTAGTCTCATTACATCATACTCTATGCCTTCCATCCCTGGCTGAGATAAAGAGAACTCATATTAGTGAAGAGGAGGATGTCTGTGATGATGACAAAATTCATTTTCACCCAGAATATTCTCCATAGATTTTTCAGAAATTAAATCAATGAGTCAGCAAGGTGTAAGTTCTTTCTATTTACTATCTTTTTTCTTTATCTAATATTGTTGACTAGTTCATGTTTTGATTTTTGCTTAGATGACTTGATTTTTTTAGATTCTAGAGTCATGTTTGAATGAACTACCTTCTGCAAATGATTGAACATAGTTCCTTCATAAAATTTACACATGAAATTTGTTGATATACATCCTTCAATCCCATCGATATATATATATATATATATATTTCTGATTGGTCAATAAAAATTGATTTCAATTATTTATTTTGTTTTTTATGAGTTTAGCCAATTTATCATGAAAGGTAAAAGGGGATATATATATTAAAATTTTGATTTAGCTTTTTCCAAATAAATTGATTTGTGTTAAAAATGCAGTTAAATTCTCTAAATTCTAATTTTCTCCTCTGATTCAAGAAAGCCCTTTTAACCTACAATAAATGCTTAATTTATTATTGAGTCACAAGGATAAGATCTAGTCTTCCCAATCTACAAAGAGGTATCTATTCATCTTTAGTAGAAAAAATTATTTTTAAATCATCTACATCTTAAGAAATAATAGGAGGTAGCATCACTTTATGTATAATCAAAAGACTGAATATGTTTTTCAATCTAAAACTATATATTTTAAACTTATAAATGCATATGATTTTAAACTTACAAATGCATACAAAAAACAAGTCCTTAACTTATAAAGTAAAGGCATTAGTCTAATGTTCTTTAAATAGCATCCCCTTTTACCTAACTCTTGTGCTTGTGAATTTTTTTACTGAATTCTCATTGTTTTCATTTCAACTTTCGATAGATTATTTTACCCATTCACCTCTAAACAAGTGCAACAATATTTTCCATCTTGTGTAACCGTAAACAAGGTAACACAAATCTAGATAATCCAAGTGATATGCATATGTGAAATTAGTTCATATGAAGCTTTTATTCATTTTATGAAAGTATTTTGTTATGCCTCTTAATAAACAAATTCCACATAAGTGTAGCCTTTGGATTGGCCTGATTTGTTTCATCCTCTTATGGTGACATGGGATTCAAAATGTTGTAGGTACGTAAAGCTGAAATAAAAAGAATTAATTGATAATTGTACAAAAAAAAATTATAATATAAAGGTAAGAGAAGGTTTGTAGAATTCTATTGGAGGAATATTAAACTTCTGTCTTCCAATTTAGTTCGAATTTTACCAACAATGACATGTTTTCTTGCTCTACTGCATTACATCTTCCCTTACCCTAAAAATAAAAATAAAAATAAACTAGGTGACCAATGGATTGAGTTAAAAGTATATTAACCCATATTTATACATATTTTCATGAATAAATCACAATCTACTTTAGAAGTTAATATTCGAAAACACTTAAGTTGTTTGTTTTGGTAGAAGAATGTGATTTGATTCAAAAACGTGAAACATGATACTCATTCTATTCCACATTAACTGAATTTTTGAAACTTTTTTCATTGTTTAAAATAGATAAATTATTCAAAGTTCAAGATAGATGTTTCAAACCTTTTTCAAAATTTTCCCTTTCCTCTATTGAAGTTTTATATTTTCTAAGAGATGAGTTCACTACTTACAAAGTTATATTTATAATTTCACAAAAATTAATAGTTGAAATTATGATTTAAAGTATGTCTTTAAATATTTTTCTTAATAGGTGTGCATTGCTCAAAAAATACACTTTATACGGAATATAGGGAGTATCATGAAACTATTATAGAATAATATTAGGTGTAATAATAATAATATAACTCTTTATGTTTACCCTTTTAGCTTTTGTACATGAGACAGTGTTTTCCCTATATAGTCATGCTTTCATTAGTTAGATTGAGATTAGACTCTACAATCCAATATTATAGTAATGTAACTATTCTTAAGCTATGTCAGTGTTTAAATGCTAATCCCAAGCTTAAGGCTCTACACCCTACATGTTCTTTTTATCATTAAGTTCAATTAATTTTGTTTTACTTGAACTATTTTTATTTTAACTTCACTGACATGTACATGAATTTTGGAAAGCATTTTTAAAAGACCATATTGGAAGGAAAGGTTGTCATTAAGAAAACAATATTTTTGAGATTTTTGGCTATTCTTGTCATGATTGAGATGCTTCATAATAAAGTAAGTTTTGTTGATCAATGTCATCCAAGAATTCAAAACATATTTGAATCGAAAGAGAGCCTCATGAGGATTTCCTTAATGATTTATTCTTCTGAGTGAATTCCCATAGCAACATCAACATCTATCATAGTTATTTCCTCTGAATGCTTCACAACTTTCTTCCCTGTAATTAAAAATTGTGCTTACATAGAGGCGGATCACAAATCTTGAGTTTATGGATTTGGATTCTAGAAAAGGTTACCTTTTAAAAACTCAACAAGTTACCTTTTTAGAATTTCATATCCATAAACTCAAGATTATGGATTCACCTCTATGTAAGTATAATTTTAATTGCACAGAAGAGAGTTGTGAAGTATTCAGAGGAAATAAGTCATAACTAAGATGGATGTTGATCTTGCTACGTGAATAAACTGGGAATAATAAATAATTACGAAAATACGCAGCAGGGTCTCTTTCTATTCAAATATTTTTTTGAAGTATTGGATGAGATTGATCAATAAACCTTACTTTGTGATGAAACATCTCAATCACGCCAAAAATAATTAAAATTCCCAAGAAATTTGCCTTCTTAAGGACAACCTTTCTTTCCAAATTCGTCTTTCTTAGAAATACAAAGTATTACATCATAGTTTATTAATGAATTTAACGTACACATATCAACACAATTCACAGAATCATGAAACTAGATGTGTAAATATTGTTTAGATATGAAGGTACCACCTCTCCTATCCTTAATTATAAATGGTTCAAGGAGATTTCTTTTTAAGTATCCTTTATTATGTGAAATTTCTTGGCCAAAAAAAAAAAAGAAATTGCCTCTAATATTACTATGTCTAGGTTTAGGATTAACTCATTTTTAGATTTTTTTTGTTTCATGAATACAAAATACAAAAATTTTAATCATCTTATTGTAGATAATGACTTAGCAAAAGAAATGTCACACCCCGAGTCTATACACTGGACATGGCCGGCACTCGGAGACCATTGCGGGCCCTAAGCGAACTATTGGCCTGGCTACTTAACTCAGCGGAAGACTTAACTCAACACAATAGAAGTTCATAAAACAACTTAAATGATAAAATCTGGCCAAAATGGCAACTTATGTCTCGAAATAGAATATCTATAAATACATAGATGAGAGAATCAACTACTGTCTGACTGTCTATCAAGCCTTTATAATACTAAGATGGATGTTGGGACAAACCCCACAACATCCTAATAAGAAAAAAACTAGGAAAAGTGAATAAAAGATTCCTCCGAAATGCAAGGAGGCTCACCCCTGACTCTGGAGTCCTCGACTAGATCAACGGCGCGCGGGATGCTGATCCTGCGTCTACATCATAATAAGTTGTAGGCCAACTGGCATCAGTACATTGAATGTACGAGTATGCAAGTTGGAAAGCTGAACAACAACTTAAGCTTGAAAGGAGTACAAAGGAACACTAACCTTGGCTCTGTTCAACTCATGAATAATTGAACTCAATGTAAAGAAATAAGACACATACAATACATATAAAGCTTGTAAAATAGTGTAGACAACTTAGTTCGTTAAAGATATAGCAATAACAAACTCAACTTTACATATATATATATATATATATAAGTAATATAACTTTAGTGGGAAATTCTTTAACCGACAACCACCACTATGACCCCTAGTGATGATACAACGTTTTACCTTACGTTGCCCAAGGACCATCCTATACCTTGCCATGATATAGGACCTTACTTAACTTAGTGGATCCACTAGTTTAACTTACGTGATCATCTAAAAGTATGACCCATTAACTCCCATGTTGGCTACATGGTTCTTATGGAGAGTTGAGTTAATATGAACTCGCGTCCCCAATTTGATGCTCAATACTACTCCCAAAATATACTTTAGCTCATATGTGTTTTAAACACCTCTTTCTTTAGTTTGAGATAATTGCTCAAATTTTTGCCCAAAGGCTCTCTTGGAATCGATGTTCCCTTTACTGAAAACTAGCCCAAAGGTTCTTCTAGAAATCATAGTTCCTTTCTTGCTCAAATGTGAAAACATTTATAAACTTCTTTGGGAATACTTAGTTCCCTAATAACTTTTGAGAAATGAACTCAGCTCTTTACTATTTACTTTACTTGAAACTTGAGCCTTAAAACGAAGTTTAAACGTTTAATAAAGACTCTTGAAAACTTTAAGAAACTTAGCTTTGACTTGCTACTTAACATCTAGACTTGACTCTTAACTTCTTTGACTTTGATCTTCACTTTTCTTGAATTGGATTATGGATTCAACGTTCATGATCTCATGTTTATGGATGATTTCATGATGTTTAGATGTACCTTAGAGTGTTGGAATCAACTAGAAAATATAGGTACATTGCTAAGGAACAAGTACAAAAAGGGTGGGGAACGAATGGGGAGAACTGGCGTCCCTGGCGCTCTGACAGGCGCGAGGTGCCAGCCCTCAAACGTCACAAGACCTGTTGGGGCGCGCTGGTTGGTTCATCGCCCCAAGGGGTGAATTTCACAGCCCCTTTTGGGGCGCGCTTGCTGGCGCGACGCCCCACCCCCCTTCCCCAGGTTTTTGATGATTTTTCTTCTCCATTTTTTCAACTCTAAGCCCTCCAATCTTCCCTAGTTCTTTCCCCAAACACTTAGGATCAATTTTACCCTTAATACACAACCAATATAACTCTAAAAACAGCCCAGAAACATGAATCAACTCAACCCCCAAGCATCAACAACTCAACCAATAAGAACTTAACGAATTCCAACAAAGTTCTTCAAGAACTTCCTAACTTTTCATTCAATCAACAACCATTCTCTGAATAGAAATAAGATGGGAGTGTGAGTGAAATAACCCAACACTAGAATATCTCACATACCTTAATAGGGATCGCCCCCGACGAATTCCACTCCAAAAGCTTGACGTTCTTGGCGAAATCTTGGCTTTTCTCCCTTTCTTTCTTCTTTTCTCTCTTCTCCAAGCCCTAAACGTATTTCTCAATTCTCCAAACTGACTAAGTCATATTTTTACCCCAATAAATCCCTAAAAATGAATTAGGAAATTAATTTGAGAAAAGACTACTTCACTCTTCCCTAAATCCGAATTGGGACTTTCCTCAATCCAACAGCCCAACTTCCGAAAGACATATCTCACTCATACGATGTCGAAATCATGCAAACTCGGTGGCGTTGGAAATATCTTCCCAAGGGATTTCCAACCACATCAAGAAATACTCCTAAATCATCATGATCTTGGATTTATGGCTGTTTGAAAATGACCAAAACTCACTTTCTTAACTTAGACAAAAAATTCTAGATTTCCACATGCATTCCAAAAATGATTATTTTCAGATTTTATACTCTTTCCAGTAGTTTCTAGGTGTGAGATGTTACAATATCTCCCCCTTGGGAACATTCATCCTCGATTGAGATTTATTTTACTAAGCTAATGGTAGTAACATCAAATTCAACACTAAACAAGCAAAAAGCAAGTAACAACATGCATACTCATAATTTACCTAGTACTAAGAAGAGGATTAGTACCTTGATCTAAATTTTCTCCGGATTCAAAGAGATGTGTATATCTCTTCTTCATATTCTCTTCAGCTTCCCAAGTAGCTTCTTCAACAAATTGGTTCCTCCAAAGGACTTTGACTAATGCGACCTCCTTTGTTCTTAACTTGCGAACTTGGCGATCTAAAATCAAAACCGGAATCTCCTCATAAGATAAATTCTCCTTAATCCCAACATTTTCAGTTGGTACTATCAATGAAGGATTTCCTATGCACTTCTTTAACATAGAGATATGAAATACCTTATGCACTGCTGGTAACTCTTGAGGTAGCTCTAACTCAGAAGCTACATTGCCAATTCTCTTGACTATGCGATAAGGTCCAATATACCGGGGACTAAGTTTCCCCTTCTTACCAAACCTCATAACATCCTTCATGGGCAAAACCTTCAAATACACCCAATCATCTACTTTGAACTCTAGTGGAACTGTGTGCTGTTTTAAGCCTCTCTTGAATCACCTTCACATTTTCCATAGCTTGGTGAACCAAATCTGGTCCTATCAACCCTGTTTCACCAACTTCAAATCATCCAATAGGAGATCTTCCTCTTCTCCCATAAAGAGCTTCATAAGGAGCCATTTGGATACTAGCGTGAAAACTATTGTTGTAAGCAAACTCTATGAGAGGTGATCATCCTAATTCCCCTTGAAATAAATCATGCAGGCCCTCAACATATCTTCTAAGGTCTGAATGGTAAACTCTGCTTGCCCATCTGTTTGAGGATGAAAGGCAGTACTCAAGTTCACTTTGGATCCCAAACCTTTCTGAAATGATTTTCAGAACTGTGCTGTAAATTGGGCACCTCTATCTGAAATAATGGAGACTGGAACTCTATGAAGTCTTACCACCTCCTGAATGTATAACCTGACATAATCTTCTGCCGAATGGGTAGTCTTTACCGGCAAAAGTGGGCTGATTTTGTCATTCTGTCGACAATCACCCATATAGAATCATGCTGTCTGCGCGACCTTGGCAAGCCTGTGATGAAATCCATGTTAATCCTCTCCCACTTCCATTCTGGAAGTTCAATATTTTGAGCCAAACCACCAGGCCTTTGGTGTTCAACTTTCACTTGTTGGCAATTTGGATATTTTGCAACAAATTCTGCAATGTCCTTCTTCATACCATTCCACCAATATACTTCTCTCAAATCAAGGTACATTTTGGTGGAACCCGAATGGATGGAATATCTGGAGCTATGAGCTTCCTCCATGATTCTCTCTTGGAAATCATCCACCATTGGTACATATAATCTACCTTGGTATTTTAACACACCATCTCCCCCTTGTTCAAAAGCTAATAATCTTTGCTTTTGATCATTGGCCTTCGAGTTGAGCAAAATGAGGTCTTGGTCTTGCTTTTCCTTCACTTCTGAAACTAGTGATGATTCATCCCCGTTCGTCACCACTATTCCTCCTTCTGTGGAATCCATAAGTCTGACTCCCAGGCGTGCAAGTCTGTGCACATCTTTGGCTAACTCCCTCTATTCTTCCTCAAGATGGGTGGTACTACCCATAGATAACCTGCTTAAACCATCAGCAACCACATTAGCCTTACCTGGGTGGTAAAGAATACTCCTGTCATAATCATTGCACCTCCTCTGTCTGAGATTGAGCTCTTTCTGAGTGAACACATATTGCAAGCTCTTGTGATCTGTGAATATATTGAAATGAACACCATACAAGTAGTGTCGCCAAATCTTCAAGGAGAAAATTACAGCAGCCAGCTCTAAGTCATGGGTTGGATAATTCTTCTCATTTTCAACTGCCTAGAGGCATAAGCTATAACTTTGCCATTATGCTTTAAGACACAACCCAGACCAACTCTAGATAAATCACAATACACCACAAAACCTTGAGTACTTGCTGGTAAGGTCAAAACTGGGGCAATAGTCAACTCCTTTTTCAATTCCTAGAAGCTTTTCTCACAAGATTCAGACAATTGAAATTTCATCATCTTCTGAGTCAACTTGGTCAAAGGAGACGAAATAGACGAGAACCCCTCTACAAACCTTCTATAATAGCCGGCTAAACCCAAGAAACCCCTAATATCAGTTGGAGATGTGAGTCTAGGCTAATTCTGCACTGCCTCAATTTTCTGTGTATCCATTTTAATTCCCTCACCAGAAACTATGTGGCCCAAAAATGCCACTGACTCAAGCCAAAGCTCACACTTAGAGAACTTGGCATACAACTCCTTATCTTTCAAAGTTTGAAGAACTATTCTGAGATGGCTAGCATCATCCTCTTAATTCCTTGAATAGATTAGTTTGTCATCAATGAAGATGATAACAAACATATCTAAATAAGGTTTGAAGACTCTATCCATAAGGTCCATGAACGCTGCTATTGCATTAGTTAAATCGAATGACATGAACAAAAACTCATAATGACCATAACGGATCCTGAACGTTGTCTTTGGAATGTCATATTCCTTTACTTTCAATTGATGGTAACCTAATCTGAGGTCAATTTTCGAGAAACAGGAAGCACCCTGAAGCTGATCGAAAAGATCATCAATCCTCAGAAGAGGTTACTTATTCTTGATGGTAACCTTGTTTAACTGGGGGTAGTCTATACAAATCTTAAGGGAACCATCTTTCTTTCTCACAAACAAGACCGGAGCTCCCCCAAGGTGAGACACTTGGTCAAATGAATCCCTTATCTAGGAGATCTTGCAACTGCTTTTTCAACACTTTCAACTCTGCTGGTGCCATTCTATATGGCGGAATAGAGATAGGACGAGTATTTGGAATGACGTCTATGCTGAAGTTTATTTCTCTCTCAAGAGGGACTTCGGGTAGATCAGTAGGAAATACTTCAGGAAACTCTTTTACTATAGGAATTGACTGAATGGGAGGTACTTCAACACTTGAGTCATTAACTCGGACTATGTGATAGATACAACCCTTCGAAACTAACTTTCTCGTCTTAAGGTACGAAATGAAACGACCCTTAGGCACTATTGAACTACTACTCCACTCTATGACTGGCTCATTAGGAATCTGAAACTTGACAACTCGAATTCTACAATCTATTGATGCATAACAGGAATGAAGCCGGTCCATACCTAGAATGACATCGAAATCTACCATGTCTAATTCGACTAAATCAGCAATGGTGTCATTATGATTGATGGAAATGACACAATCACGATAAACTCTCTCAGCTAGAATAGACTCTCCAATAGGTGTGGAAACACAGAAGGGTTCACAAAGTTTCTTAGGAAGAATCTCAAACTTATTTGCAACATAAGGAGTTACAAAAGACAATTTTTCTCCTGGGTCTAGCAAAGCGTAAACATCAAAAGTAAAGACTTTTATCATATTAGTGACAACATCTGGAGAGTTCTCTTGCTCATGGCGACTGGTGATTGCATAGAGGCGGTTTGCTCCTCCGCCAGTACCAGAAGTAGCTCATCTAGGTGCCGCCCTGTCTGGTGGCACAACTGATGAAGATTGGCCTCTATTTCCAGGTTTCCACTACCTTGCATGTTTTTAGGGCACTCCTTCATGAAGTGACCCTCTTGTCCACACTTAAAACAATATGTCTGGCCATCACGACATTTACCTGGGTGGGTTCTACCACACCTAGCACATGCATGAGTCAAACTACCTCCTTGTGCCACACTACCTCGGGACTGTGCTGGTCTAGCCCAGAAGTCTTGCAAATTCTGGCCATCATAGTCACATCTGTTTTTGGGTGCAGGTGCACTAGAAGATGATGGTGCTGGCCCCTTTTGCTTCTGAAAGGACGAACGATTCATACTGCCCTTCTGCTACCCAGACTCTATCCAGTCTTAGATTTCTTGCTTCTATACTCTTACCTGTCCCTCGACTTCTCCTCTTCAACCTACTGCACATAAACCATCAGCCTTGAGATGTCTATGTTGCCTATCAGCATCGCAGCCCTGCCCTCTTTGCTCGATAAACGACCCAAACCAGCAACAAACAAGCTCATTCTGCTCCTCATGTCCTTAACCATTTCAGTAGCATAGCGGGACAGTTGGGTGAACTTCAACTCATACTCATGCACACTCAAGAAATCCTATTTAAGTGTAAGAAATTTCGTACCTTTGTCTCCTTCAATTCTCAGGGAAAGAAACGCCCCACGAAGGCTTCTTCGAAACAAGCCAAACTAGCAGGTGGTGCATTCTCAAGTCTACCCTCTTTCCACTGATCGAACCATGTTCTAGCAACAGCTTTTAGTTGATATGCAACTAGTTCAACCCTTCCAGTATCAGCAACATGCATCACCTCAAAAACCTTCTTCAGTTCCTAAACAAAATTTTCCGGATCCTCAGTAGTTATCGAACTAGTTAAAGTTGGAGGATTCATTCTCAAGAATTCGCGAATCCTCGAAGTGTCAGCCTCATCTTGCCTTGGTCCTCTTGGTTGCCCAACCTGGTTAGTCACTTCTTGGCTCAACATCCGGATAGCCTCACGGAATTCACCATTAGTGACCTCGCCTTGAGGTTGCACGTTTGGTGCTTTAGGTACCCCTTGCTCTTGTGATTCAACATTTCTCCTAGATGGATGACCTCATGCTGCGCTTTGTGGAGGCATGGTTATCTGAAACACGCACAAGCACGAATTAGGGGGAAACTTTTAGAGATAAACTCTAACGCACGAGATGGATATGAAGAAAGTGAAGAATTTCCTAAATGTTGCAGCCTGCTAATTATAGATGTGGCGCGCTTCACACCGATAACTAGGACTCTACAGACATGGCTTCATAGACTCCCTAGGACTCTTGAACTCTGGGCTCTGATACCAAGTTTGTCACGCCACGATTCTACACCCTGGACTTGGCTGGCACTCGGAGATCATTATTGGCGTCAAGAGAACCCTTGGCATAGCTACTTAACTCAGCGGAAGACTTAACTAAACACAGTATAAGTTCATAAAACAACTTAAATGATAAAATCTGGCAAAAATGGCAACTTATATCTCAAAATAGAATATCTATAAATACATAAATGGAGACTCAACTACTGTCTTACTGTCTATGAAGCCTCTATAATACTGAGATGGATGTTGGGACAGATCCCATAACATCCTAATAAGGAAAAAACTAGGAAATGAAATTAAAAGAGTCCTACGGAATGCAAGGAGGCTCACCACTGACTCTGGAGTCCTCGACAAGATCAGCCGCGCACTGGATGCTGATCCTGGTTACCTGCGTCTGCATCATAATAAGATGCAGGCCAACTGGCATCAGTATATTGAATGTACGAGTATGCGAGTTGGAATGCTAAACAACAACATAAGATTGAAAGGAATATAAAGGAACACTTACCTTGGCTATGTTCAACTCATGAATAACTAAACTCAATGTAAAGCAATAAGGCACATACAATATATATAAAGCTTGTAAAACAGTGTAGACAACTTAGTTCGTTAACGATAACGCAATAACAAACTCAACTTTACTTATATATATATATATATAAAAGTAATATAACTTTAGTGGGAGATTCTTTAACCGACAACCACTACTATGACCCCTAGTGATGATACGTCTTACCTCACGTTGCCCAAGGACCATCCTGTACCTTGCCATGATATAGGACCTTACTTAACTTAGTGGATCCATTAGCTTAAGTTACGTGATCATCTAAAAAATATGACCCGTTAACTCCCATGTTGGCTACATGGTTCTTATGGAAAGTTGAGTTAATATGAACCCGTGTCCCTAATTCGGTTCTCAATACTACTCCCAAAATATACTTTAGCTCACATGTGTTTTAAACACCTCTTTCTTTAGTTTGAGTTAATTTCTCAGAGTTTAGCCCAAAGGCTCTCTTGGAATCGATGTTCCTATTACTGAAAACTAGCGCAAAGGCTCTTTTGGAAATCATAATTCCTTTCTTGCTCAAATGTGAAAACATTTATAAACTTCTTTGGGAATACTTAATTCCCTAATAACTTTTGAGAAATGAACTCAACTCTTTACTCTTTACTTTACTTGAAACTTGAGCCTTAAAATGAAGTTTAAACGATTAATAAATACTCTTGAAAACTTTAAGAACCTTTGATTTGACTTGCTTCTTAACTTCTAGACTTGACTCTTAACTTCTTTGACTTTGATCTTAACTTTCCTTGAATTGGATTATGGATTCAACGTTCATGATCTCATGTTTATGGATGATTTCATGATGTTTAGATGTACCTTAGAGTGTTGGAATCAACTAGAAAATATAGGTACATTGCTAAGGAATAAGTACAAAAAGGGTGGGGAACGAATGGGGAGAACTGGAGTCCTTGGCACTCTGAGAGTCGCGGGGCGCCAGCCCTCAAACTTCAGAGGACCTTCTGGGGTGCGCTGGTTGGCGCGTCTCCCCAAGGGGTGAACTTCGGAGCCCCTTTTGGGGGGCGCTGGCTGGCGCGACTCCCTACCCCCATTCCCCAGGTTTTTGACGATTTTTCTTCTCTTTTTTTCCATCTCTAAACCCTCCAATCTTCCCTATTTCTTTCCCCAAACACTTAGGATCAATTGTACCCTTAATATACAACCAATCTAACTCAAAAAATAGCCTAGAAACATGAATCAACTCAACCCCCAACCATCAACAATTCAACTAACAAGAACTTAACGAATTTCAACAAAGTTCTTCAAGAACTCCCTAACTTTTCATTCAATCAACAATCATTCTCTGAATAGAAATAAGATGGCAGTGTGGGTGAACTAACCCAACACTAAAAGATCTGACATACCTTAATAAGGATCGCCCCCGACGAATTCCACTCCAAAAGCTTGACGTTCTTGGAGAAATCTTGGCTTTTATCCCTTTCTTTCTTCTTTTTTCTCTTCTCCAAGCCCTAAAGCGTATTTCTCAATTCTCCAAACTGACTAAGTCATGTTTTACCCCCAACAAATCCCTAAAAACGAATTAGGAAATTAAGTAGAGAAAAGACTACTTTACCCTTCCTTAAATCCGGATTGGGACTTTCCTCAATCCAACAGCCTAACTTCCGAAAGATATATCTCACTCATACGATGTCGAAATTGTGCAAACTCGACGGTGTAGGAAAGATAATCCCAAGGTATTTCCAACCATATCAAGAACTACTCCTGACTCATTATGAGCTAGGATTTATGGTCGTTTGAAAATGACCAAAACTCACTTTCTTAACTTAGACAAAAAAAATTCCAGATTTCCACATGCTTTCCAAAAATGATTATTTTCAGATTTTAAACTCTTTCTAGTCGTTTCTAGGTGCTAGATGTTACAAGAAACTTACTCTATATCTTTTTGTTTCTTAATTTTAAATAAACTTCTACTCACAAGAGCAAAAAATACAAATTCTTGGAGTAGTAATATTGTAATATTTGAATATGTATGATAATAGTAATAATGCCTTAAATCCCAACAACTAGGTTTTTCTTTTGATTTCTCATCCATTGTCCAGTATTCGTATTAGAGGATCTTAGTAGCTTAGTTGATTGGCCGTGTAAATTTTAACTTGATGTAGATTCAATCTCCCACCATGTTATTCGTTCCCCCCATTTCAGTTTCCTTAACATAAAAAAATAAAAAATAAAAAAGAACTAGGTGACCAGTGAATTGTGTTAAAAGTAGTTTGACCCATATTTATACAAATTTTCATGAATAAATCACAATCTTCTTTAGAAGTTAATATTCGAAAACACTTAAGTTGTTTTGGAATGTGATTTGTTCATTCAAGAACGTGCGTGAAAGATATATTCTATTCCACATTAACTAAATTTTTGAAGCTCTTTTCATTAATCAAAATAGTTGAATTGTTCAAAGTTCAAGATAGATGTTTGATTTTTTCCATGTTTTCCCTTTCCTTTATTGAAGTTTTATATTTTCTAGGAGATGAATTCACTACTTACAAAGTTATATTTATAATTTCACAAAGGGAAATATTGAAAATTATGATTTAAAGTATGATCTTGAATATTTTCTTAATAGGTGTGCATTGCCTCAAAAATTACACTTAATAGGGAATATAGGGAGTATCCTGAAAAGATTATAGAATAATATTGTAACACCTCAGTATTTAAAAGAGCTAAAAATAGAAAGAACCAAATTAGAAATAGCAAAATCTAATTTTTTGCAAGTTATGCATGAGTTAGAACTTTTGTGTCAACTTCAAATGACCATAACCTTCAGTAAAGGATGAGTTAGGTGGCCCATAAGATACCAGATGAAAGGTCTTGGAATCCTCTTTCCAATGCTACCAAGTTTGCTAATTTTCGAGCTCGTATGAAGGTGTTGTTCCCGTTTGAAGCACGATTGTCCATTTAAGGAAAGTTACCAAAAATATGAGGGGTATTTTAGTATTTTCCTTACCCTTTCAGATTTAAGAATTTTTAGTAAATAATTAGGGGTCTAAACTGATTCCGTTCAATTTTCCCAAATCAAAATACTCTTAGGGTTTTGAGAGGAGTTCAAGAAGAGGAGAAAAGGAGAAAAGTTTAAGGCGTTCGTCAAGATTCTTGAGGTTTGTTTCGGATTTCGTCAAGGGTTTGATCCCTAAGAGGTATGTGAGTTCTCATAGTGTTAGGTTCGTTCACCCACACATCAATCATGTTATTTTCAGCACAATTTCGTTCTTGAAGTTGAAGGAGCGGAGTTCTTGATTACTGTTCTTGAAGTTTTGCTTTCGTTCTGGAATTAGGATGGGTTTGATGAGTTCTTGAGATAACCGTATCGAGTTTAAGAGTTAGTTTTGAGTAGATTCTCGTGTACTTTTATTTGGTAATTGAATCTTAGGAGAAATTGAGAAAAAGAATCGATTCTAGACGAATTAGGATCAGAAAACGAGAAGAAAATTTCATCGGAATGTTCTGGGGCCCCAGATGCGCCAGCAGGCCTAGCATGGCCCGCCTGCAGTGCGCCAAGATGGGGTCTCTAAATATAAGGGGCTGGCACTGGGCGCCAGCAGTGCGCAAGGGTCGCCTACCCCGACCCTTTTTCTAGAGTTTATCCCGTTTAAGTTCTCTTATAGTGTACCTTCACTCCCTATTTATTATAACTAATCTAAACTACTTCTAAACATCTAGAAATCATTCACAACGTGAATCATAATCTTGAATTCATAATTCAAATTCAAGGAAAAGCTAAGAGTCTAGTCTACAGAGTTCTTCGAGTCGTTTTAAGAAGACTTTTTACAAATAGTTTTTAAACTTGTTTTAAGACCTGAGCATTGAGTTGAGGAAGTGTAAGAGCTGAGTTCCCTTTCCTCTCCAAGCCAATCGATCGCCTTCTTAGTTAACTGCGGAACCCGCCATTTAGCCATCTATCTTTAGATACGGAGGGCTTATGAGTTATAGAATTTTAAGCCCAAAAAACAAGGTAAGAAAGGTGGGGAACAACGGCCTCCTTGTTAGGTTTAATATTTTTAGGCTGCTAAATGTTACAGCCTAAATGTGTGAGGTGTAACCAATAACTCAAGGCTATCAAGGGAAGGAGTTGCAGGACCGGAGTTCTATCTCGGATCTACAGAATGACTTTTTCTTTAAAAATATATATGGGAACTAAGTATTCCCAAGATAAATGTTTTTACATTTAATAAAAGAGGAAACACCGATTTCCTATAGAATTCATGAACAGTTTTGAGTACCATCTCTTTTAAGAGAAAACCTTTTGAGTAATAATTTCAAAGTTGAGGAAGAGGAAATGTTTTCTTTAAAATATAGTGAGCTAAGTTATATTTTGGGAGTAGTATTGAGCACCGATATGGGGGAGAGTTCTAACAACTCACAGCCCCCACAAACCATGTAGCTAGTGTGGGTAGAAAAGGGTCATACTTTTTTATTATTCCTTTATTGATTTTAAGCATAGACTAGTGGATACACTTAGTTAGTAGGTTCTATACCCCGACAAAGTATATGACAGTTTTGGCTGCGTGGGCTAGACGTTGTATCATCACATAGCTCATAATGATGGTTGTCAGTTGAAGAATCTCCCAAACACAGTTTACTTTGTACTTTTCCATACAAACAGAGTTTATATTGTATTTTCTAATACATCAAGGTTTTTATCTACTGTTTTAAAGCTTTCTTTATACTACATTAATTATATTCCTTTATATTGAAATGAGGTTGGGTTGAGTTAAGATGAGGTAATTCTTCAGTTCCAAGATTATGTCATGCTTATATTTCCCCTTGCATGCTCGTACATTCCATATATTGATGCCATTTGGCCTACATTTTTTATGATGCAGATACACGTAACCAGGATCATCATCGAGCGCTCTGTTGATCTAGTTGAGCTTTAGAATTATTAGTGAGCCTTCTTGATTTAGAAGGATTCCTTGTTTACTTTCAGCCATTTCCTTTTGTTATTTGGATATCCTGGGTCTTGTCTCGATGTCCATCTCAGTTAGTAGAGGCTTCATAGATAAATAGATGTTAGTTCATGATTCTTGTTCATTTCAGTTGTTATGTTCTAGACTTGAGTTGCCATTTTGGCCAGTAAATGTTTTTCTTTAAATATTCTGAGTTAGTTATTTTGAGTTAAAGCTTTACTTTTAATGTTCTCCTGTTGTTGAGTAAGTCTTCCGCTAAGATTTAAGCCATGCTAAGGGTTCTCTTGGGTCTAGCAATGCTTCTCGAGTTCAGGCCACGTTCAGGGTGTAGGCTCGGGGTGTGACAAACTTGGTATCAGAGCACATAGTTCAAGAGTCCTAGGGTGTCAATGAAACCATCTCTATAGAGTCCTAGTTATCCGTGTGAAGCGTGCCACATCTATAATTAGGAGGCTGCGACATTTAGGAACTATCTCACTTCTTTCCTAATCATTTTGTGTGATAGAGTTCATCTCTACAAAGAAAAATTCTAATTCGTGCTTGCGCGTATCTTTCAGATCATGCTTCTACGAAGAGTTGTCTGAGGTCGTCCTGCTAGGAGGAACGTTGAGGATTAAGGGGTACCCAATGCACCAGAAGTGCAACTCTAAGGAGAGGTCACAACTGATGAGTTCCGGGATATTATCCGGATGTTGAGTCAAGTGTGGCAAACCAAGCTAGGCAACAGAGAGGGGATTGACAGGTTGTGACTGATACATCCAGAGTCCATGATTTCTTAAGGATGAATCCTCCAAACTTCTTCGATTCAAGTGTCACTGAGGATCCGAAAAACTTTATGGAGGAATTGCAGAAAATGTTTGAGGTTATGCATGTTGTTGATGCTAAGCGAGTGGAACTAGCTGCATACCAAATGAAAGATGTTTCTAGGGTATGGTTTGACCTATAGAAGAAGAGTAGGGCTGAGGGTGCACTAATTATGAGTTGGGCTGTGTTCGAGTGTGCCTTCATGGGGCATTCCCTCCCCCCCCCCCTCCATAAGCTAAGAGAGGCAAAGATAAGAGAATTCCTAACTCTTAAGTAGAAATCTATGAGTATCCATGAGTACATGCTCAAGTTCAGCCAACTTTCCCGTTATGCTCTAGAGATGGTTGCTGACAAGTGGAGCAGGATGAGTTTGTTTGTTTCTGGGTTGTCTCGTCTGTCAAGCAAAGAGGGTAAGGCAATTATGTTTATAGGATATTGTACATAGCAAGATTTATGATCCATGTGCATTATGTTGAGGAAGATAAGATGAGGGAAAGAGAAGAGTTCCCAAAATGAGTCCGGGCAGCAGAAGAGTAATATGAACCGGTCATCTTTCCAACAAAAGCAAAATGGACATGCTCCATCATCTGCTAGTGCACCTGCACCGAGGAACATACGTGATTTCAAGAATTCGAATTCCCAGAATTTCAGAGCTAGACTTGCATAGTCTTAGTGTAGTGTGGCACAAGGAGGTAATGAGACTCCTGCATGTGCTAAGTGTGGTAGGAGCCACTTAGGAGTGTGTCGTGATGGCTCCAATGGTTGCTTCAAGTGTGGTCAGAATGGTCACTTCATGAAAGAGTGTCCTAAGAACAAGTAAGGTAATGGTAATGGGGGCAATAGAGCCCAATCTTCTTCAGCAGCCCCACTAGACAGAGATGCACTTGGGGAGCTACTTCAGGAATAGGCGGAGGAGCAAACCGTCTATATGCTATCACTAGTCGCCAAGATGAAGAGAATTTGCCAGATGTCAGTAATATGATCAAAGTATTTACTTTTGATGTTTATGCTTTGCTAGATACAGGAGCGAGTCTATATTTTGTGACTCCTTATATTTCCATGAATTTTGATATTCTTCCTGAGCAACTTCTTGAGCACTTCAGTGTTTCTACACCTATTGGTGAGTCTATTCAAGCTGAGAGACTTTATCGTGGTTGTACCATTTCCATCAATAACAGGGACACCATGGCTTACTTAGTCGAGTAACACATGGTAGATTTTGATATTATTCTAGGTATGGACTGACTTCATGCTTGTTATGCCTCAGTCGAATGTAGAACTCGAGTAGTTAAGTTCCAGTTTCCTAATGAGCCCGTTATAGAGTAAAGGAGTTGTTCAGTAATGCTTAAGAGTTGTTTTATTTCGTACCTTAAGGAGAGAAAGTTAGTTTCCAAGGGGTGCATCTATCACTCAGTTCGAGTTTATAACTCTAGTGTTGAAACACCACCTATTCAGTCAATTCCAGTTGTAAGTGTGTAACACCCCATATGCTAGAAAGACCAGTCTGCAGAAATCAGAAGTTGTTGGTGCCACCGACGGGTACCACCCATGGACCGTAGGGTGACCCACGGACCGTAGGCCTGCAACCCTCCCCAGAAAAATTCAGACAGAATATTCGAAGGCACAATCCACAGCCAGACCCACTGACCACGACCCAGGGTCCTGGTCCGTGGATCGAGACCCAAGAATCCCAATCTATGAAGACAGTCGACGGTTGACAGGACGGACCGCGGGTCAGTCCACAGATCGTAGGTGAGTCTGTTGGTTGTCCCCGACAACTTTTAAGTTAGGGGTCGTTTGGTCTTTTCCCTTTGCGTTGGACCCCTAAACTATGTCGTTTAACCCCTAAACTATGTAGTTTGGTCAGTTTTGGCCTAGAAACTAAAGTAGAACTTACCCTAGTCAACTTCTTCTCCAAAAATTCATAAAGTTGAACGAAAAGAAGGAGAAAGAGTCGACCAAGCCCTAGTCCAAGAATGCTGCAGGTTTTCATCAGTTCCAGCCCCGAAATCGAAAGATTTCTACGTGGAATTCATCACCAGGTATATGGGATTTCACTAGTGGGTTCCTTACAACCATTAGGTCCCTAGAATTCAGTCAGATTCTTGATTCTCTACATCATGCTTAGACCTAAGGTTTCTAGATTTTCAGATTTATGTTGTGATTGAGCTATTAGACTAATCCAAATCAGATTATCATGTTTTTCATGGAATTATTGCTTAGTTCTTGCTTGAAACTCAAAACCCTAGTTTTGTAAATTCGTTTAGTTCATGAATTACACTTGCTAGGTTAGTTTATTCAGATGTGCATGCCTCAATTAAGAATGTTTTATTATCAGTATATTAATGTTGCATTTTCAGTTATCATGTCAGTATTTTGAGCTATCCAGTATTACAGAATTTAGTTATAATATGTTACTTACATAATCAGTTGAGAGTAGACTTAATACCGAGTTGGACTAGGGTCAGTCACCCTTATAGTCCCAGAACTACATGCCCCCGTAGGTTGTAAGTCTCTTTTATGGGCATTATATGTAGTGATCACGCCAGTCATGCCTCTATACCCTTGGCTAGGTATATTGGGTCCTCTCGATGGGGTGTACACATCAGACTCCACATTTAGCAAATGTGGTTTTCTGTCGGTTATTAGTAGCTCCTACAATCAGATTCTAGTGCATTGACGATGATATCAGTTATAGTTCAGTAGTCAATCTCAGCATGTCTTGTACTTGGTCATTGCATTCAGTTAGCACAGTGTTTAGTATATTTCAGTATTTATATCATGTTCAGATTATATCATTGCTTTATTGCTTTTTTCAGTTATATGTTTTATTCAGCTTTATTCTATCATGCATGCTCACTACCTTTCAAGTACTGACGCATACTCTGCGCTAGTTCTTCTCGTGATGTAGGTTCAGGTCCCTAGCATTCAGATCATGCATACATCGGTTCTTGATCTTTAGTTCATCAGCTTCAGTGGTGAATCCTCATTCTTCGAGGGCGATTGGCATGATTATATTTATACTTTTAGTCTTTAGTTTTAAGTTTGCTAGATTTAGTTGGGGCATGTCCCAGCATCTCTAGTCAGTTAAAGGCTTTATTTCAGAAATAGTTAGATTCAGTGTTAGCTTTGGAGTTTGATCTTTCAGTAGTTGATAAACTCACAGTTTATATTATTCAGATAGTAATAGGTATTCCCCATCAATGTCCTTTATGATATGTTTCTAGCTCCCGCACATTATTTCTATTTCAGAAAATCTCTAAGTATGTATATGATATGCTAGCAGAGTTAGCTTGGGGTCACTCGTGATCCTAGGTCCCGTGTTCGCGTCTTGGGAGTAGCTACGGGGAGTGACAAAGTGAGTTTCCAGAGGTATTTATAGATGATCTTCCTGGAGTCCCTCCTGAGAGAGAAATAGACTTTGGTATAGATATTCTTCATGATACAAGTCCTATCTCTATTACGCCATATATAATAGCTCCAACAGAGTTGAAAGAGTTAAAAGAGCAGTTAAAAGATCTTCTTGAGAAAGGTTTCATTAACCAAGTATCTCACCTTGGGGCGCTCCGGTCTTATTTGTGAGGAAAAAAGATGGTTCTCTTAAAATGTGTCTAGATTACCGTCAGTTGAACAAGGTTACTATTAAGAATAAGTATACTCTTCCAAGAATTGATGATCTCTTCGATCAACTTCAACGTGCCACTTATTTTCCTAGGAGAGACCTCAGATCAGGCTATCATCAGTTGAGAGTAAGAGAAAGTGACATTCCTAAGACAGCTTTCAGGACTTGTTATGGTCGTTATGAGTTTCTGGTCATGTCATTTGGATTTACTAATGCTCCGGCAGGATTCATGGACCTTATGACCAAAGTGTTTCAGCCTTATATAGATATGTTTGTTATCGTGTTCGTAATACCCCGTATGCTAGACAGACAAGTTTGCAGAAAATATAAGTTGCAGGTACCACCGACTAGCACCACCCATGGACCGTAGGGTGACCCACGGACCATAGGTGGTGGTCCGTGGATGACCACCTGCAGCCCTCCTCCGAAAAGTCCAGAAAATTGGTCCAAGGGTCGACCCACGGCAGGACCCCCATATCGTAGATTAGACAACGGGCCTTGGTCCGTTGATCGAGACCCCAGCTTCCAACTCCCAGTCCTGATTTACGATCGACCAGAATGGACTCTCGGTCCATCCACCGTCTGTCGTTCTGGTTGGCCGCCGATCGGACCCCAGATTTCAAGTTCCAGAACCCTGTTGACGGTTGACCGGGATGGACCGTGGGCTAGTCCATGGACCATCGGTCAGTTCCGTCGGTGGTCCCGACAGCTTTTAAGCTAGGAGTCGTTTGGTCTTTTCCCTATGTGTTAGACCCAAAAACTACATCGTTTAACCCCTAAACTACGTAGTTTTGGTAAGTTTTAACCTAGTAAATTAATTAGAACATACCCTAATCAATCTTTCACCAAAATCAAGCGATACTTATAAGAAATTAGAGAGAGAAGTCGAGCAACCCTCTAAGAAAATACAGCAAATTTTCATCAGTTCCAGCCCCGAAATCGAAAGATTTCTCAGTGAATTTTATCACCTGGTATATGGGATTTCACTAGTGGATTCCTTTCACCCATTAGGTCCCTAGAATTCAATCAAATTCTTGATTCCCTTTATACTATCTAGACCTAGGGTTTTTTGAATGTTATAAATTGTTGTGAATTAGTTGTTAGAATATTCCTAATCAAATTTTCATGTTGTTGTAACACTGTTTGTTAGTTCCTTGCATGAAATTCAGAACCCTGGATGTGTTGATTCATTTAGTTCATGAATTACACTTGCTAGGTCAGTTTATTCAGTTATACATGTTGCAGTTAAGAATATTTCATTATCAGTATATGAATGTTGCATTTTTAGTTAGGATGTCAGTATTTGGAGCTATCCAGTATTACAGAATTCAGTTATAATGTGTTATTTACATAGTCAGTTGGGACTAGGCTGAATACCAAGTTGGACTAGGGTCAGTCACCTTCATATTCCCAGAACTACATACCCCGTAGGTAAGTCCCTTATGTGGGTATTATACTTAGTGATCACACCAGTCATGCCTTTATACCTCTAGTAGGGTATATTAGGTCCTCTCGGTGGGGTGTAAACATCAGACTCCACGTTTAGCTCATGTGGTTTTATATAGGTTATTAGTAGCTCCCATAGTCAAATTCTACTGTATTGATCTAGTTTCCAGTCACAGTTCAGTATTCAGATTCAGTATATAATAACTTTAGTCATTGCATTTAGTTAGTTCATGTTCAATATTTTCAGTATAGTATCTGTAACGACCCGAGAGTGCCCCCTAGCCATTACATGTGTGTTTGTAATGACCCGAGAGCACCCCCTAGCTGTTACATGCGTATTCGACCTCTCGGAGGTCTTATACAAGCCTTAGTATTCATTCATCGCATAGATCATAAAAATCACTAAGACTTTAAAACTTTCATTCAATAAAACCATAAGACTTCAAAAGTCATCAACATTTGAAAACATCAATATGCAAGCGGAACTACTAAGTCTCTTTAGCCAATCTTAGACAAGAACTTAAAACGTATTAAGGGACACGGCCCTTTACAAATGAAATGAAATTTAAGTGTCTATTACAATGACTAAGAAACTTCTAAACATAGTCCTCGAATCTTGAGGACATACCAAAGACTTGAAAGAGTGAAGTAATCCAAGCAACTCCAAAGCACACTCTCCTCCTAGTTACCATAACCTACACTTGTAGTAAAATAGAAGAAAGGGGTTAGTACAACACATGTACTAAGTATGAGGATATGCAAAACATGTTAAAAGGGACATTTGTTTGGAAGTTATGCTTTCATGCCATTTTGATAAAATCTCATGAACATCAACATAATATGCACCTTACAAGTCACAACCAACAATATAAAGCCATATGCTTCACCATACATCATAAACATACATAACCCATTTACCTTTACCTTCTTGCCATGGACCTCCACCTTAAGTAACCCTTAAGCAATACCTTTGTGCAATGTATGGGCAACGTCCCATACCATCACCCACACTAAGGCACCACCTTAAGGTCACACAAAGTGCAATTACCATGCATACCTCAACTTTCACCAATTAATCACATAAGAAATATAAGCATATAAGCCAACAAGTCACTTCATAAAACTATAACACTCATCAAATTTCATCCCAAGACTCACCTAAGTAAGACATGGTGAGACAGCCCATACTACCTCTCCATACCACACCCAAGTGATCCTTAAGGGTACACAAGACAAGCTCCATTCACATCTCAACATAAATCGTTCATTCAACATAATGCATTTAGACAACTTCATTCATTAATGACATAAGATCATCACATACATTCAACTCAATATAAGCACTTACATTCAACTCATCACGACTCACTTTCACATTATCATTCTCAAAGACCAACAATTTCATTAATTAGCCCAATAAGACTCATTCATTCATTATCATTACTAAGACACACCAAGATCTCCCTTAAATTTCTACTTGTGCAATGTCTAGATGATTTCACATTCCACCACCTATCCTAAGTAGTACACCCTTAAGAGACCGTAGTTCATTCATTCATAAATGTAGGGGGAAGAGCTTTAACCGACATAGACCATGGAGCTTGACATGGAATCTCGGTAGTAACCCTTACCGGATGAGGGATCCCCACTTGCCTAAGGTAGGGTCATTCTTTTAGCCTTTACGTGGTAGAGACCACTAGCTAGTCCTGTGTGGGCACATAATTAAGGGATAGAAAGATTGCTTCTAAGTACCCATATCTCAACTAACGAAGAGGTGCCCATCTTAAGGGTTTCTACTAAATACTCACATCTCAACTAACGAAGGAGTATCCACCCAACTTCATATCCTCTCAGTACTAGACATTACTCCCCCACGGAGTTAGGACATTCATTTCATTTACTCATTTATGGATAAGGATTGCTATTAAGTACTCTCATCTCAACTCACGAAGGAGTACCCATCCTAGCCCAACATTCATTTATTTAGGGATAAGGATTGCTACTAAGTACTTTCATCTCAACTCACGAAGGAGTACCCATCCTAGCCCAACATTAATTCATTTAGCGATAAGGATTGCTATTAAGTACTCTTATCTCAACTCACAAAGGAATACCCACTCTAGCCCAACATTCATTCATTTAGGAAGATGTTGGATTCGAAGATGAAAAACCCTTTCATCTAGGAACCCCATTCATTTAAAAGAGTACTTTATGAGACTATCCTTACAATATACATCCAACTTTGCCTACAAGGCCATGATCACAACATGCTTATAAAGTAATTGCCTCCCTACTTTCAAAGGAATCAAACCTCACAGTTCTAACATATACAACATATATATAAATATATATATTTAATACTAGAATCAATAATCTATTCACAACTTCATCATCATCATAAACCTTAGGTCACAATTGCCCATTCAAGGCCAACATCCAATATAACGCAATTGACCTTCAATTCCTCATAATTCAATATAGAATAATACATAGCCCATAACAATCTACACATTAATATCACATTATTAGCTCATAATCAATAGACCCACTTTAGACCCAAAAATTGGGATTTCAAGATATGCAAGGGTTCATAGAGTTTTTAATCTTAAAACCATCGATAATAACAAAAATCATCATTTGAACAACTTTCATGCAAGAACCCAAGCTTATAATTGAAATTGGGGTTTTTAGTGTTTTGAAAATATTGAAATCACTTTCATTTGGTTCTTTGATTGGAAGGAGAATCAAAGATAAAATCCCCATACCTTTATGATTAATTTCCTTAGGAATTTCAAATTAAAATCAGTAGGAACCCATCCCCTAGCTTGAAGCTTCATCAACGTCTTCCATGGAGTTCTAGAGAGAGAATTTATTTGAGAGGGAAGGTTCAATTTGAATAATGAGATCTAATTCTAGGTTAAAGAGTTTTAACTAACTTAACATACCCAAAAATAGGTAAAATAGTCGTCTAGGGTCTAATTAGAATGTGGGGTGAATTTATCAATTCACCCCACACTTGGCCGAAACTTGGCAGTGAAACATGGCATCAAACGACGGCCACCATTGACGGACCATCAATGCATTGATGGACCATCAATGCATTGACGGATCGTCCTGGTAGGTTGTCGTTTAGGACAGAGGCTCAACATTTGGGGGCTAAGCTCCCACAACTAACTGTGGAGCTACGCCCCCTTTTGACGGGGCGTCAATGGCCTGACGAGGTGTCACCCTGGGCGTCAAACAAGACAGCCAAACACACTGCCTAGGAAGCCTTTTATGCCAACGTTTGGGTCCTCTCCAATGATCCTTAGGGTGGTCCTTGGGGAGTTGTACCCGGATGTTAGGACCCTAAAAATTCCTATTAGGATTGTAGTGTCATGACCACTGATTTTAGACTTCATATGACACATAAAAACATGTAAGACACACTAGAACACACTAGCACGCAAACAACTAGTTTTCGAACGTCTTGAACGACCCTTTGACCTTTTACTTCAAACTCAACTAAACTGACCGATAAACTCATTTTCAAACATTTATAAAAGTTTATCAACTACTAACACGCATGTCAAGCTCTAATTATCCTATTTCATTTTGAGGCTGTTATAATATCCTCCACTTGGGAACATTCGTCCTCGAATGACACTTCAAACATTATAGAGCAAAGACTCTAGGACTAGCAGCCCACAACAAGCATGTAATATCATTACTACAGCACACATCAAGGAGGAAACATCAACTCCACATAAAAACCATTACAACAAGACTTTCATGTAATTCAAGGAAGTATGAATAACATCTACCACTCAATATGCACAAAACTTTACCATTTATCATTTCTTCGGAGGAACTTCCTTGTCCATAGCATATCATGCTCATTACAACATTTATAGGCTCACCATACAACTTCTCTCAAAAGCATAATCATGCAACTTCAAGATCACATCAAGGCATGCTCAACTAGGCATCTTGTAGAGCAATTTAAACAATTCTTCATAAATGCATATAAATAATGAGGGACATATTCATGAAAACTCATTTATTTATTTAAACAAGAATTCAACTAAAATATGCGCATCATAAGGAGAATATGGAAACTCATCTCACATACGACTCCAACATGCAACATGCTACTAAGAACTCTTTATTTGAAGCTTGAATTAGAATAGAAGGAAAAGATAAGGATATCAACAACCTTACTAGTCAACTTATCATCCCTCACTTGGGGTAAACCCATCTAAGGTTATCATCAAACAACCAAAAAAATTAACTTACCTTCATTTGTTCCCTTATCATTGTTAGCTTGAAGCATATAGAAACGGTTCCTCTTAGGAGCATTTGGATCCGGGCCATCATGACTAACTTGATTGGTCTCTTTCCCTTTTGACTTAAGTGTAGGGCAATCTCTCATCTTATGACCGTTACTCCCACATCCAAAGCATCCATCCGTACCAGCAAAACACTTGCCCAAATGTTGCTTTCACAAGTAGCACACCTAGGCCTCTAAAAAGTAGAACCACCTTCATTCCCACTTTGAGGTTTAGGGTTAGACACCTTATCATTGTTGACCATTGAAGAATCTTGGTTATAGAACCTCTTTTGTTCATCCGGCCTAGCCCTCTTCATATCTCTATTCATCCTCCTAAGCTTTTTCTGCTCCAGTTGTTGAGCATAAACCATATGCCTAGAGATATCCATATCATGATAGAGCATGCCCGTACGACACTCTTCTTTAACCAACTAGAAATCCCCATCACAAACTTATTCATTCTAGCCCTAGAATTTGCTACCAAGGTAGGAGCATACTTAGAGAGTTGGGTAAACTTGAGAGAGTATTCCTTCACACTCATATTCCCTTGACGTAGGTTCATGAACTCAACCAACTTTGCTCCCTCAACTCTAAGGGGAAAAACCTATCAAGAAAGGCCGTCTTAAACACTCCCCAATCTATTGGGTCAGCTTCCATGTAGGCCTCTCATCCCTCCATTGGTGAAACCACACTTGAGCTACATCCTTGAGTTGGTAGGAAGCCAAATCCACCTTCTCCTTTGGAGTCACTCCCATTGTATCCATAATCTTAACCACCTCATGTATAAAGTTTTGTGGGTCCTCATCTACCTTAGAACCAAAGAAGGTAGGAGGGTTCATCCTTGTGAAACCCCTTAACCTTGAGGCCACGGTACTCTCAATAGCA
This sequence comes from Solanum raphanifolium, assembly GCA_036250405.1. Classification (NCBI taxonomy): domain Eukaryota; kingdom Viridiplantae; phylum Streptophyta; class Magnoliopsida; order Solanales; family Solanaceae; genus Solanum; species Solanum raphanifolium. The sequence continues at coordinate 48,451 of JAJOOE010006534.1, forward strand.
TTCACCCTAGGCCTCACCTTTTTATTTGCTTAAGTAGTCATGGTACGGGCCAGGGAGAGAAAAGCCTCTCTAATCTCCCTATTAGTCATATCCGGGGGAACCATATTCTATTGCACACCTAAAGAAGCTTGGTCACCTTGCACTCCTTGGGGAGGAACTCCCCCATCATCTATCTCCTCTTCCGCTCTCCTCCGGTTAGCCCTCGTAATCATATCCTACAAACACAAGGGACGGATTAGGAAAAGGACACTTATAGACCAAACTCTAAGGCACGACATCAACAATAATAAAACAAAGTGAAACTTCTATCGTCCTATAGCCTCTCGCTCATAGATGTGTCGCGACTCACACCGATGAATAAGACTCTACCAGACATGGCTTTCGAGACTTTGAACCTAAAAGTAATCTATAAAACCTTAGGCTCTGATACCATGTTTGTAACGACCCGAGAGGACCCCCTAGCTATTACATGCGTATTCGACCTCTCAGAGGTCTTATACAAGCCTTAGCATTCATTCATCGAATAGATCATAAAAATCACTAAGACTTTAAAACTTTTATTCAATAAAACTATAACACTTCAAGAGTCATCAACATTTGAAAACAACAATACGCAAGCGGAACTACTACGTCTCTTTAGCCAATCTTCGACAAGAACTTAAAACGTACCAAGGGACACGGCCCTTTACAAATGAAATGAAACTTAAGTGTCTATTACAATGATTGAGAAACTTCTAAACATAGTCCTCGAATCTTGAGGACATACCAAAGACTTGGAAGAGTGAAGTAATCCAAGCAACTTCAAAGCACAATCCCCTCCTAGTTACCACAACCTACAGTTGTAGTAAAATAGAAGAAAGGGGTTAGTACAACACACATACCAAGTATGAGGATATGCAAAACATGCTACAAAGGAAATTTGTTTGGAAGTTATGCTTTCATGCCATTTTAATAAAATCTCATGAACATCAACATAATAGGCACCTTACAAGTCCCAACCAACAATACAAAGTCATATGATTCACAATACATCATAAACATACATAACCCATTTACCTATACCTTCTTGCCTTGGACCCCCACCTTAAGTAACCCATAAGCAATACCTTTGTGCAATATATGAACAACGTCCCATACCATCACCCACACTAAGGCACCACCTTAAGTTCACACAAAGTGCACTTACCATGCATACCTCAACCTTTACTTATTAATCAGATAAGACATATATGCACATAAGCAAACAAGTCACTTCATAAAACTAGAACGCTCATCAAGGCTCATCCCAAGACTCACCTAAGTAAGACATAGCGACGCAGCCCATACTACCTCTCCATACCACACCCAAGTGATCCTTAAGGCTACACAAGACAAGCTCCATTCACATAAATAGTTCATTCAACTTAATGCATTTAGACAACTTCATTCATTAATGACATAAGATCATCACATACATTCAACTCAACATAAGCACTTACATTAAATTCATCAAGACACACTTTTACATTAGCATGCTCAAAGACCAACACTTTAATTAATTAGCCCAATAAGACTCATTCATTCATTATCAATACTAAGACACACCAAGATCTCCATTAAATGTCTACTTGTGCAATGTCTAGATGATGTCCCATTCCACCACCTATCCTAAGTAGTACACCCTTAAGTGACCCTAGTTCATTCATTCATAAATGTGGGGGAAGAGCCTTAATCGACATAGACCTTGGAGCTTGACATGGAATCTCGGTAGTAACCCTTACCGAATGAGGGATCCCCACTTGCCTAAGATTGGGTCATTCTTTTAGCCTTTACGTGGTAGAGACCACTAGCTAGTCCTATGTGGGCACATAGTTAAGGGATAGAAGAATTGCTTCTAAGTACCCACATCTCAACTAACGAAGAGGCGCCCATCTTAAGTGTTGATATTAAATACTCATATCTCAACTAATGAAGGAGTATCCACCCATCTTCATATCCTCTCGGTGCTAGATATTACTCCCCCACGGAGTTAGGACATTCATTTCATTCATTCATTTATGGATAAGCATTGCTATTAAGTACTCTCATCTGAACTCACGAAGGAGTACCCATCCTAGCCCAACATTCATTCATTTAGGGATAAGGATTGCCAATAAGTACTCTCATCTCAACTCACGAAGGATTACCCATCCTAGACCAACATTCATTCATTTAGGGATAAGGATTGCTACTAAGTACTCTCATCTCAACTCACGAAGGAATACCCATCCTAGCCCAACATTCATTCATTTAGGAAGCTCTTAGAATCAAAGATGGAAAAACCTTTCATCTAGGAACCCCATTCATTTAAATGAGTACTTTATGAGACTATCCTTACAATAGACCCAACTTTCATTCATTAGCATTAAGTCCAATTCTTTTCATTTATTCTCACATACTTTCATTCATTCTTCTCTAGGTGTGAGAGTAGGTAAACATAGTCTATCCTAACCTCACCCTCATTATAAGTCATTCAAAGAAGATAACATTCAAGCATAACACATAAAGTCTCTACAAAAGGTCATATTTCATGCTCTTAGACCATACACAAATTCACATCATATCGCATTACCTTCACATAATCGACATTACTCAAAACAATCATTCCACTTTGCCTACAAAGCCATGATCACAACATGCTTATATAGTAAACACCTCCCCACTTTCAAAGGGATCAAATTTCATAATTCTATAATCTACAACATATATATATATATATATATATATATATAATACTACAATCAATAATCTATTCACAACTTTATCATCGTCATAAACCTTAGGTCACAATTGCCCATTGAAGGCCAACATACAATATAACACAATTGACCATCAATTCCTGATAATTCAATATAGAACTATACATAATCAATAGCCCATAACGATCTACATATTAATATCACATTATTATCTCATAATCAATAGACCCACTTTAAACCCAAAAATTAGGATTTCAAGATATGCAAGGGTTTATGGAGTTTTTGATCTTAAAACCATCAATATCAACATAAATCATCATTTGAAATACTTTCATGCAAGAACCCAAGCTTAGAATTGAAATTGGGGTTTTTAGTGTTTTTGAAAACATTGAAATCACTTCTACTTGGCTCTTTGATTAAAAGGAGAATCAAAGATAAAATCCCTATACCTTTGTGATTAATTTCCTTAGGAATTTGAAGGAGAAATCTATAGGAACCCATCCCCTAGCTTGAAGTTTCATCAATGTCTTCCATGGAGTTCTAGAGAGAATTTACTTGAGAGGGAATGTCCAATTTGAATAATGAGGTCTCATTCTAGGTTAAAGAGTTTTAACTAACTTAAAATACCCAAAAATAGGTAAAATAGTCATCTAGGGTCTAATTAGAATGAGGGGTGAATTTACCCCTCATTTAGCCGAAACTTGGCAGTGAAACATATCATCAAACGACGGCCACCATTGACGGACCATCCTGGTAGGTCGTCGTTTGGAACAGAGGCTCAACATTTGGGGGCTAAGCTCCCACAACTAAGTGTGGAGCTACTCCTCTTTTTGACGGGGTGTCAGTTGCCTGACGAGGCATCAACCTGGGCGTCAAACGAGACAGCCAAACACACTGCTTAGGCAGCCTTTTATGCCAACATTTGGGTCCTCTCCAAGGACCCTTAGGGTGGTCCTTGGGGTGTCGTACCCAGACGTTGAGACCTTCAACATGCCTATTAGGATAGTAGGGTCACAACCACTTATTTTAGACTTTATATGACAGACAAAAACATAAAAGGCACACTAGAACACAATAGCATGACAACTACTAGTTTTCGAACGTCTTGAACGTCCCTTTGACGTTTGACTTCAAACTCAACTAAACTAACCGATAAACTCATTTCAAACATTTATACAAGTTTATCAACTACCAACACACATGTGAAGCTCTAATTATCCTATTTCATTTTGAGGGGTGTTATAATATCCCCCACTTGGGAACATTCGTCCTCGAATAACATTTCAAACATTATAGAGCAAAGACTCTAGGACTAGCAGCCCACAACAAGCATGTAATATCATTAGTACAGCACACATCAAGGAGGAAACATCAATACCACATAAAAACCATTACAACAAGACTTTCATGCAATTCAAGAAAGTAGGAATAACATCTACCACTCAATATGCCCAAAACTTTACTATTTCTCATTTCTTTGGAGGAACTTCCTTCTCCGTAGCATATGATGCTCATTGCAACATTTATAGGATCACCATACAACTTCTCTCAAAAGAATAATAATTGATACGCTCAAATTACACCTCCCTAAAGAAGTATAAGCGATCATTATCAAGTAAAGAACCCAACTTGTAGGTTGGGGTCGATCCCACGAGGAAAATGGTTTAGACTTTACTTTAACCAACAATTATATTCAATTAGCCAAAGTACTTCCAG